>JAQSEC010003754.1:0-13078 GCA_028564925.1 Lithobates sylvaticus | reverse complement strand
CAAATGCTGCAGAGCACTGCTATTTACTACCATTACCCACACTAAAGATGAGGCCGAGGTCACCCAGAGTTGTGGTGTCCAATCGGATCACTGCTCCGCTGGTGACACCTACGGAATCTGCAGATGAACAATGTTTCTCTCATTCTCCACTGCCTTTGTATAGTGACTAGCAACACAGTTCCGCCCACAGAAGGGAGGGTAAACTGCACCTGCCCACATGAGCATCTCAGGCCATATTTACAGGACCTGCTGTGTGCCGTGGTGAAGTGATTTCCCCAAGCTATTCAAGCGGTTCGAAAGTGGGAACCCAGAAAAAGACCAAACAAAGATGGGCGCTCAGCACTGGAGGGCTTCGATTGAGAGGAAAGCTTATTATTATGTGCTAGTATGCAATGAATACTAGCACATTATGGCATCAACCTGCATGGGAACATTTAAAAACATTATTTTTGTCAAGTTCAATAGCGCTTTGTCCAGAAATGCTGCGTAGTGGGACTGCTTCATTCCTCTTCTCTCTCGCTCTGCAAGGCTATAGGTCAAGTGGGTATGACCTAAAACAATAGACTTTTCCCAGCAGATACTGTATGTATGTAAACTCTAACAAATAACTTCTCTTATTTGGTCCCTCTTGGTCTGCTACTGTAACTAAACATTTAGTTACATCTATTATATAAGTGTAAAAAATACCATTTGGTTCTGCCAGATATTGTCAGGTGATGCCTTCCTGTGTTGGCTGCTATCAGTAGGAATGGGCTCAGTAGTGTTCGGATACTAGTCCGAGCCCACCTAAGCTGTCCTGCCGGAAAACCGTCACTGCAGGCAGCTAATAATAAGCGGCTGAGGCATTCCCTGTCCTAGAGCCACATGTATACAAGGGGCATGTATACATACTTATGATTGGCGGTCTGCAGTGACAGCTTCCTGGCGGGATAGCTAAGGTGGGTTCACACTAGTATCCACTTGAGCTCAATCTTGGTTATTAGTTATATTGCTCCCAGCTATCTTTGGGGACAACAGAACCCCTTCCCTCAATGTTAGAAAAGAGGGGCAGGTGTGTGTTTGTCAGGATGACAGCGCTGCTTCTGCATAGGTACAGTACAGTAAGTGAGCATTTGTCACCCTAGAACAAGAAAAGAAAAAAATGAAAGAAAAAAACATAATACGGCAGGGAAGGTGTTTATTGAAGTCCTCTAGTGATCGCCTTGCCCGAGCACCCCCTTCGGACTCAGCTGATCACAGATCAGGGTAAAGGACCAATCACAGTGGCCCCTTACCTCGTGATCAGCTGTGTCCAATGACAGCTGATCACGGATGTAAACACAAGCCGGTTATCTGCTTTTCTTTCAGAAGAAGGAGAGAAGAAGAGAGATGATAACGGACTTGTGTTAAAGGGACATTGGCACTGATATTTGGGCCACTGATTATCAGTGTCCTGATTATCAGTGCAGCCACAAAAGTGCCCACCAGTGCTGCCAATCAGTGCCTCCTCATCAGTGTCGCCTATCAGTGCAGCCTATTGGAGCCCATCAGTGCCACCTATCAGTGCCATCTATCAGTGCCCATCAGTGCCCATCAGTGCAGCCTCATCAGGGTACATCAGTGAAGGAGAAAAATTACCTGTTTGCTAAATTTTATAACAAACTACGAAAAATGTTTTTTCTGTCTTTTTTTTATTATTTAGCAAAATTTTAAAAAAAAAACAGTGGTTATTTAAATACCACCAAAACAAAGCTCTATTTGTTGTGAAAAAAATAATAACATTTCATATGGGTACAGTGTTGCATGACCGCGCAATTGTCATTTAAAATGTGACAGCGCTTAAAATTGGCCTGGGCAGCAAGGGGGTGAAAGTGCCCAGTAGGCAAGTGGTTAAAGGGGTGTTTCAGCTTCAAAAAAAAAAATGTAAAAGTCAGCAGCTAAAAAAAAGTTGCTGCTGACTTTTAATAAGCACACTTACCCTCCCAGGGCGCCCGCGCTGCCGTTCGTGGAGGCCGAGATGTCCCTCGGCGTCCCGGATCCAGCGCCGCCATCCTCAGTAAGGGCAGCGGCTTTGCGCGGCCTACTGCGCATGCGCGAGTCGGCGCGCGGCCTACTGCGCATGCGCGATTCTTATTTGTGAATGGGGAACGCAGTGTGTTGTGGGACACAGTTCCCACAACACACCGCGCCCCATTCACCTGAAGACGGAAGAGGAGAAGATCACCGCGGCGTTGGAGGAGGCAGATTAGGACGATCTGCCTAGCAACAGCCATTTCTGGTAAGTAAAAAAAATTAAAAAATTTTTTTATTTTTTATTTTAAATTGTTACTAACATTTTTTGTAGTTTTCATTTTTAGGGTGTCCCACCACTTTAAGCACCAATTCCTCTCACATTCCTTGATGCAGAGATGACCACTGGAGAGAGCATTTGCAATATATACAGGTTCATCTCATAAAATTAGATTATCTTAAAAAAAGTTAATTTATTTCAGTTTATCAATTCAAAAAGTGAAACTCATATATTTTATATAGATGTGTTACACACAAAGTAATATATTTCTAGCATTTCTTTCTTTTATATTTCATGATTCTGGCTTACAGCTAGTGAAAAAAAATAAAAAAATCAGTATCTGAGAAAATTAGAATATTACAGAAGACCAATAAAAAAAAGGATTTTTAGTACAGGAATGTTGGCTTACTAAAAAAGTATGTCCATGTACAGTATAGTATGCACTCAATACTTGGTCGGGCTACTTTTGCACGAATGCGGCGTGGCATGGAGGCGATTAGCCTGTGGCACTGCTGAGGTGTTACGGAAGCCCAGGTTGCTTTGACAGCAGCTTTGGGGAGCCATGTCATCTGCTGGTGTTGGTCCACTGTGTTTAATCAAGTCCAAACTCAGCGCAGCCCTCCACCAGGAAATTTTAGAGCACTTCATGCTTCCCTCTGCTGACCAGCTTCATGGAGATGCTGATTTTATTTTCCAGCAGGACTTGGCATCTGCCCACACTGCCAAAAGTACCAATACCTGGTTTAATGATCATGGTATCACTGTGCTTGATTGGCCAGCAAACCCGCCTGACCTAAACCTCATAGAGAATCTGTCAAGAGGAAGATGAGAGACACCAGACGCAACAATGCAAATGAGCTGAAGGCTGCTATCAAAGCAACCTGGGCTTCCATAACACATGACTGCTGAGGGCAATGGGCTTAGGTCCCAATTAACGTAACGCCAAGGGATCAAATCCCCCACCACCCTTGCCCTTTCCCCATTAAATAAAACACTTACAACCATTAGGTTGGAAAGGGCAAGGCCACAGCTTTATTAAATTCCAACACATAACATGTGAACATATTTAACCAGTGCCAGTCACAGTCGTACTGTGAGCACTCAACCAAAAGAGGGAAGTGGGGCCTGTCCTTACCATAAGTGCTGGACAGACAGCCTACTTCCAATTTTCCATCAAGGGCATAGCCCATTACAGCAACTTTAACTGCTGGCAAGGTCAAGAAACCGCAGCAAGCTGTGACATACCATAACATAGTAAAAATGGGGCGGGTGGGTGGGCAGCTCTTCCAACGACTCTTTCAAAAGACCCAGAATTCCCTGGGGCACAGGATTTTCTGAGCTCAGGCCCATCCCATCCCACATGTCCCAGCCAATTGTTCCCCTTTTCATGTACCTAGCCATGCCCCCATCAGTCAAGGCTCTCTTTCCCTAGGAGGGGCTCAAGAGGCCTCCATGACTGCTGAGGGGCAATGGGCTTAGGTCCCAATTAACGTAACGCCAAGGATCAAATCCCCCACCACCCTTGCCCTTTTCCCCATTAAATAAAACACTTACAACCATTAGGTTGGAAAGGGCAAGGCCACAGCTTTATTAAATTCCAACACATAACATGTGAACATGTTTAACCACTTGACCACTGGGCACTTAAACCCCCTTCCTAACCAGACCAATTTTCAGCTTTCGGTGCTCTCACACTTTGAATTACAATTACTCAGTCATGCAACACTGAACCCAAATGAATTTTGTGTCCTTTTTTATAGAGCTTTCTTTTGGTGGTATTTAATCACCGCTGGGTTTTTTTAATTTTTGCGCTATAAATCAAAATATACTGAAAATTCGGTAAAAAAAATAAATAAAAATTCTTTGTTTCTATTAAAATTTATTGGCCGAGTATTGGCCGAGTATTGGCCGAGTATTGCAGTGTTGTAGTGTTGCACAGTGGTGGCAGAGCATTGCAGAGTGGTTGCAGAGTATTGCAGTGGTGGCAGAGCGTTGCACAGTGGTTGCAGAGCGTTGCACAGTGGTTGCAGAGCGTTGCACAGTGGTGGCAGAGCATTGCACAGTGGTGGCAGAGCATTGCACAGTGGTGGCAGAGCATTGCACAGTGGTGGCAGAGTATTGCACGACTGTCTGGCAGAGTATTGCACCGCTGGCAGAGTACTGTCACTGACAGGCACAACACATGCAGCCCACAGCGCATGGTCCCATCTCTTTCCCTCCGCTTCTCCCCTCTCACTGTACCGATCGGTAATAGAGAGGGGAGGGAGGAACATGTGTACATGTTTGTGTAATGAGATCGCTCCTCATTTTGACGTACGATCACGTGGTAAACGGCCGCTAACATGGCTGATTTACCATGGATCCTGAAGCGCCGGGTCTCTCCGAAACAGTGGTCACAGATGTTCCCGATTGCCGTGTCCCTGGGTGCGTGCGGGAAGCAAGGTTCTGGGATGACGTCCATCCAGAATAAGCCGACCAGCGATGTAGCCGTTATTTCGGCTATGGCCCGGTCGGCATGTGGTTCACCTAGTGCCAGTCACAGTCGTATTGTGCGTCTTCAAACCAAAAGAGGGAAGTGGGGTGTCCGTACCATAAGTGCTGGACAGACAGTCTACTTCCAATTTTCCATCAAGGGCATAGCCCATTACAGCAACTTTAACTGCTGGCAAGGTCAAGAAAACCGCCAACCGCTCGACAGTTAGTAACTGACGAGCGCCCCACCGCAGCCAGCACCTGTTCGACACCTCGCTGCAGGCCAAGGTTGAACAAGTCCAACCCAATGTCATTCTCAACGGCAAAAGAAACAGGGCAGCAGGGGCCCCCCCGTAAGGGTATAAAACGACCCTCATGCCCATGCCAAAACTTGATTTTTTTAAATATGCGCAACAGAACTGACAAGCAGCACCCATAGAAGATAACGTCCTCTGCCTGGACACCGCCCGCCGAGGATGAGGATTTTGAAACCAGTTTGCCGATGCAAAAGGCCCCGCAAAAACGCCCACGAGAAAGGCACTTGGAACAGAAGAGTCTCGAACGGGGAAAGTAAACTGACGGCAACAGGGAAAGGACACCGGGGAGAATAGGGGGGGAAGGGGACCGAACGCCGGGGATAAGTCGCACGCCTACAACCCCACAGGACCCGACGGATTGGGAACGCTGTTGTGATGTCCTCCCACCCCAGGAGCTGAAACCAGAAGGACGAAGCAGACATGGCCGACAAAAACGTGGAACCGAAAGAACCTTTTTGTAGTAAATAAACAAGTTAAGAAAATGAAGCCACTTGACTTTCCTGTGGAGGCGAGATGGAAAACTCACCGCCCGACACCTGGGCACATTTGTCCCACAGCAAAAAACACTGCTACCGAAGGGGAATTGAACCGGTGACAGAACGAAGTCCATGGCCGCGGGGTGGCAGCGTGCCCCAAAGTAGGACCAGCAACCTCGGCAAAGGATGATTCAAGTAGGCCGGCAAGGGGAGTCCAACCGGGATAGCGGCAGAGGGCGGGGGCGGGGCACGATCGAGCTGTAAAATGTAGAGGATGTCTGACATCTCAATAGCGTTCCCCAAGGAATGCCAAGCTTAACTGCAACGTTAAATGACAGACCTTTAACACCAAACAACTCCCGCAACAGACAACCCGGAACTGGAGAATCTGGCAGATGTCGATTGATCCCATGCACCACGCCTCCCATATTAACTGGACCAGGACAAACACCATGGACGATTGCGCAGGCGCCCCCCACAGCTCAATGGTGCTCAAAAGATACACGCGGGGCCCATGGGCGGCCACGCAGTAAGCAGACACACCCCTTGGAAAAGGGGGGGGGCGACCGTAAAACCACTGGAAGCTGCCGCATAAGGTGTTTGCTCCAGCTGTGAGTTTGCGTACCTCCCCAGAAAGAATACCAACATGTCTCGCCATTGTGGGACTGGAGGAAAGAAAGTTTGCCACAACCCAAAGTCATCCCGCATGGCTTGGAGACATGGATATATGGTGGGGGGGGGGCACCCCCTCTTTGTGTGCCCACGCCAGCCGTCCACAGAAAAACAGGGCATCAATGTCAATACCCAGGAGAACCGTCACAGGGAGTGTAATAAGGGGAGGGGGGGGTCAAAAGGCCACGGTTCTAAAACCGACCATCAAAATCAGGCTTCCCTTTGAGGGAGGCACTCACTTGGAAGCATCTCCGAGAAGATCACTGGGGTGCCCTGGTTCGGAAATGTCAGGCTTGGCTCCCAACCGGGACAGAGGTAGTTTTTCCTTTTGGACCCCACAGCACCGGCTGGCTGGGTGAGCGCCCCCGCAAAGCGTGGCACTCTGTGCATATTAAAACGACCACGCAGTTGTACCACTTGCTGTGGCTTCTCATTAAACAGCCAGCATAGACCTTTTTTGGGATGGGCAGCTGATGCACCGGAGGGATGCGCTGTCCGGGCCGGGCTCCTGAAACGGACACACGGCCCTGTGGGGGCACATAACGCAATAACCATGGGCCTGCCGTCCCTGGCAGTCAAAGCCCGGAACTACCTTACTCATTGCTGCCATTTTTTGGCGGAAACTGCGTGTCGTAGTGGATCCAAACCACTGGCCATACATACAACTTTGGTAGGCCCCCCCAATAACGATCAACGATAACAAAACAGTGTGATGCATGCTAACCTCCGGAAAACCGTCACAAATGCACTCCGGAGTAAGCACAGAACCCTTGCCTGCCAGTTCCCGAGCAATGTCCGAGGCAGCGGCCTTGGATTTTAGCCACTGCGCCGCCAAGGTCAACACCGACGGGACTATTGTTCCGATCGTTCTCGCGGTCGTGGAGGGGACTAAAGCGCGAGAACTCCATAAAAATTCGCGAACGCCAGATTTTGACCTTGACGGTATTCCGGCCGTCGTTATCAATTGTGCGTGCCGGTGGGCGCGACACCACTCAATGCGTCAACCCGTGGAAGAGGCCGAACTGCCTGCCAGACCCGACACACCACATGCTGGGGACCGGAACATCAATTTCCGAACTGTGGACAATGTGTTCGTCCGGCGGACCCGATACCTTGCAGCGACACCCGGACTACCCGAAATCGAATAACAACCACGCTCGCTAAGCCGCGGATGTGACAGCTGAAGACGCCAGGGCGATCCAACAGCAGGTCACGGAGGAGACACCCGGTACAGGACCGTCCGTGGGAGGATCCGGCAGGAGGCCTCGCCGGACATCGCCTTGAAGGATGTTGTCAGCTGCTCGGCGGGTCGAAGGATGCTGGAGAAGGATAGGTCCTGAGGGGGTGGTCCCGGACCTGACCTAAGGCGCATGCGGGGCGGAGAGGACCAGCCAGCCGAGAAGCATCTCGAGCAGCCGGGAGACCCTTGGAAGGAGGGCCTCGCAGCCCACAAGCCACGGCGTGGAGTGAACATTTCCCGCCCTTGCCGGGCGCAGGGAGATGGTTTGCCGCGCAGGCAGGCAGCGTGCAAGGTCGCATCGGCAGGCACCCTCAACGGGATCTCTCCCACCTGCTGAGCTGCAGGGAGATGATGGGGCGACGGCTGCGGCAGCGGGGCGTCCCGAAGGAAGCTCCAGCCCAGTCCCAGGGGCTGATGATGGTCAGAGTTCTGTTGAATGACGAGGATGGGAGCAGGCGACCGGACGACATCCCCTGTCCCGGTTAGGCGCGGGGGCGATTCGAGTCCATTACCAGCAGTGCTATCCCCACCCAGCTGGTTGCAGGGGGATGTTGGAGTAGGGGTCTCAGTGGCCATGTGGGTGAGCGGCAATCCTGTGTCGCTCTCTAACAATCCCCCACCCAGGGGTGCCAGCGGGGGGGGCTTTGGGGGCAGGGGGTGCAGGTATGGGGTGGGGGTGGTTGTGGGGGGGCGGTGCCATACTGGGGCTGAGGGGGGGGACGCGTGGGCGCGTGGGGTAGGGGGGTGGGGTTAGGTGGGGGGGCTGCAAAGGTGTGGGGGTTGAGGGGGGGTAGGGGGGGGGGGGTGCGGAGGGGGGTCGGTGCAGGGAGAGAGGGAGCGGCGGGGTCGGGCGGCGTGTGGGCAGGGGGTGCAATCGCGGTCCGGGAAGGGGGGTGGGGGGTGCGAGGGGGGGGGGTGGGGTGGGGAGGGTGGGGCGGGGGGTGGTGCGTGGGGGGGTGTGGTGGTGAGGGTGGTGGGGTCGGGTAAGGGGGGTTTCGGGTGGGGGCGTCGTCTGGGTGGGATGGGGGTGGGGCAGGCTTTGGCCGGCGGAGTTGGGTTGGGGGAGGGGAGGTTTGGGGGGCTGGAGGTGGGTGGAGCGGGGGTGGTGGGAGGTGGATGGGTGATGGGGCGCGGCCGGTGCGGGGTCGTGGGAGGTTGTGGGGGGGGGTGCTAGAGGGGGGGGGTGGGGTGCAATATGCGGGGGTCCATAAGGTGGGTGGGGGGGGAGGAGGTTCAGCGGCAGGGGGGTGAGTGTTAGAAGTATGCATAACGTCCACCACCCAGCCTGGTTGCTGGGGGGTACCCTGGGTAAGGCGGGGGGGGATACACTGCCAGGGTTGTGAGTGGTATTGGTCATCCCTAACCACCCCCACCGGCCTGGGTGCAAGGGGTATGCGGATGTTACCGAGGACCCTTTCAGGGGGGGGGGGAAGAGGTGGAGTGAATCCACGTTTGACTCACCCGCCCTGCTGGGCGCCATGGGAGAGACACTGGCAGCGGCAACGCCAGCAGAGCTTACGTGACATGAAGGCAAGGAGGGACGGATCCCAGCCCGTTGCAGCAGCTTCCGGGGCTGCCGTGCCCGGCAATTCTGGTGCCGCGGGACGAGCGGGGAGCTCACCTGCAAAATAAACCCCCCACCCCGGGGGGAAGTGCTGGCGGAGCGGGGAGGGGGGCAGGGACGGCGGAGTGAACGGGCACCCGCGGGCGGTGGGAAAGTGCCGCGGTTCCCGCCCGCGCGAGCAAGCAAAGCGGGCGCCTCACAGGAGGGGACAGTCTGAGGACGAGCCCTCGAACGGGACCGCCTGAGGGACTCCTCTGGGGCTCTGGTAGGAGCGGGGACGGGAGAAAGGATAGTCCCGGCACAGAGCTAGGGGAACAGACGGAGGGGGACCGGTATCGGGATGTCTCGCGGGAGTTGCGAGGGAGCAGGTGGGGGGTTGGCAGGTGGGGGGAGAGCCGGCTATCAGAGGCCACAGCAGCTCCCCTATGAGGGGGGGTGGAGTGTTAGGGGGCTCAGAAGGCCTTGAAAGGACTGGGGCTCAGGCGGTAAGCGAGGTCGGGTTCGCGTCTCCTGCTCCCTAACCAGCGGGGGGTCCCGCCGGTGGCATTGGAGGGGGGTGAGGGGGGGAGTCATTCAGGGGGTTACAGGAGGGGGAGAAACAGCCAATTCCGACTGACCTTGGAGAGCCAGCTCGTGGACCCTGGCCAACAAGCGTCTTTCAGTGTCCATGCAGCTCTTCCAGCGACTCTTCCACAAGACCCAGAATTCCCAGGGGCACACGAATTTTCTGAGCTCAGGCCCATTCCCATCCCACACCATGTCCCCAACCAATTGTTCCCCTTTTCATGTACCTATCCATGCCCCCATCCCCAGTCCCGGGACCTCTCTATCCCCTAGGAGGGGCTCAAGAGGCCTCCATATATCACTGTGTGTGTGTATGTGTGTGTGTGTGTATATATATATATATATATATATATATATTTATAATGTATACACACCGAAAACACACTATCCCTTCGCTTCAGGGAGCACCAGGGTTGCCACCTGTACGGGAATGACCCAAACAGTCCGGTTTTTACAATTCTGCCTGGGTTTCTGTTCATCTTACACCCGGACACAACATCAGTCAGTCTCTCCCAACCTGTCAGCTAAATCTGCCCTCCTAGGATCGGAGCTTTTTACCACCTTGTCTCCCTGAGTGCAGTACTGTCATGGGCCAGAGGGGGGGCCGGGAGGTAGACTGCACCTTCTTTGATCCTGGTGCCTGGATGCCGACACCCCTCAGAGAGGCAGCACTTCAGGTTAGTACAGCAATGGCAAGGCATATTCACTTGTGCAGGATGGTGAAGCTTTTAAGGGAGGGGGGAGAAGATGAAGGCAGTAGAGGGGGTGTAAACATGGCTCAGAGCTGAGAAGGGGTGGATGGGGATCATGTGGATGAGAATGCAATGGAAAGGAGTAGAGGACAAAACAGATCCCTGCACTCTGTATATACTATGCCTTAATCACGGCACCCTGTATATACCATGCCCTAATCCCTGCACCCTGTATATACCATGCCTTGATCCCTGCACTCTGTATATACTGCGTCATTGATCCCTGCACTCTGTATATACTGCATCCTGATCCCTGCACTTTGTATATACCATGCCTTGATCCCTGCACTCTGTATATACTGTGTCCTGATCCCTGCACTCTGTATATACTGCGCCATGATCCCTGCACTCTGTATATACCATGCCTTGATCCCAGCACTCTGTATATACTGCATCCTGATCCCTGCACTCTGTATATACTGCATCCTGATCCCTGCACTCTGTATATACTGTTATGCCGCGTACACACGAAGGGACAATCCCGCGGGATTATCCTCTGGACTCAAGTCCAGCGGACAATCCCCTCGTGTGTGGGCGCCGGCGGACTTTTTGGCGCCAAAGTCCGGCGGACCAAAGTTTTAAGTTTGGTTTTAAAATTATCCGCTGGACTTGGCAGTCCGGCGGACAATCCCGCCGTTAGTAGGCTAGTCCGCGGGACTTTTGAAAATGAACGGACTTGCCGCTCATCGGCAAGTCCGTTCATTTAGCACGTGACTTCAGGTTACGTAGCTAGCGTAGGCAGTAAATGCCGCCGCGCTAGCTCCGTGACCTGGCATGGATTTAAAGGGAATCCCCACGCCGAAAAACGGCGTGGGGGTTCCCCCCAAATCCATGTCAGACCCTTATCCGAGCACGCAGCCTGGCCGGCCAGGAAAGGGGTGGGGACGAACGAGCGCCCCCCCCCCTCCTGAGCCGTACCAGGCCGCGTGCCCTCAACATGGGGGGTGCCCTGGGGAAAGGGGGGCCGTGCGGCCCCCCCCACCCCAAAGCACCTTGTCCCCATGTTGATGAGGACAAGGGCCTCTTCCCGACAACCCTGGCCGTTGGTTGTCGGGGTCTGCGGGCGGGGGCTTATCGGAATCTGGGAGCCCCCTTTTATAAGGGGGCCCTCAGATCCCGGCCCCCCACCCTATGTGAATGAGTATGGGGTACGATGTACCCCTACCCATTCACCTAAGGTGTAAAATGTAAAGTACAAAAACACACACACTTTTGAAAAAATATTTTATTGCACTGCTCCGGGGGTCTTCTTCCGTCTTGGGGGTCTTCTCGCCGGACTCCTCCGCCATTTACCAAGCTCTTTTACCGAGCGGAGAAGTCCGGCTACCTTCTTCGTCGTCGTCGCCGCCGTCGTCTGGGGGTCTCGATCCGCCTTCGGGGGTCTTCCGGGGTCTCTTCTGTTCTTGCGGCGGTCGTCGTCTTCCGCGCCGCCGGCGCCTTCTTCTTCTTGTTCTTCTTCTTGTTCTTCTTCTTCTTCCGATGTTGACCCGTCGCTGTCTCTGCCCGGAATGGCAGAGCCGCGCTGCGCTGGGACTTATATAGGGACATGGGGACAGGGTCACATGCTCATGTCACATGGTGACCCCGCCCCCTTGTGATGTCACAGTCCCGGAGGATGCTGGGACTGTGACATCACAGGGGGCGGGGTCACCATGTGACATGAGCATGTGACCCTGTCCCCATGTCCCTATATAAGTCCCAGCGCAGCGCGGCTCTGCCATTCCGGGCAGAGACAGCGACGGGTCAACATCGGAACAAGAAGAAGAACAAGAAGAAGAACAAGAAGAAGAAGGCGCCGGCGGCGCGGAAGACGACGACCGCCGCAAGAACAGAAGAGACCCCCGGAAGACCCCCGAAGGCGGATCGAGACCCCCAGACGACGGCGGCGACGACGACGAAGAAGGTAGCGGACTTCTCCGCTCGGTAAAAGAGCTTGGTAAATGGCGGAGGAGTCCGGCGAGAAGACCCCCAAGACGGAAGAAGACCCCCGAGCAGTGCAATAAAATATTTTTTCAAAAGTGTGTGTGTGTTTTTGTACTTTACATTTTACACCTTAGGTGAATGGGTAGGGGTACATCGTACCCCATACTCATTCACATAGGGTGGGGGGCCGGGATCTGAGGGCCCCCTTATAAAAGGGGGCTCCCAGATTCCGATAAGCCCCCGCCCGCAGACCCCGACAACCAACGGCCAGGGTTGTCGGGAAGAGGCCCTTGTCCTCATCAACATGGGGACAAGGTGCTTTGGGGTGGGGGGGGGCGCACGGCCCCCCTTTCCCCAGGGCACCCCCCATGTTGAGGGCACGCGGCCTGGTACGGCTCAGGAGGGGGGGGGGCTCGTTCGTCCCCACCCCTTTCCTGGCCGGCCAGGCTGCGTGCTCGGATAAGGGTCTGACATGGATTTGGGGGGAACCCCCACGCCGTTTTTCGGCGTGGGGAGTCCCTTTAAATCCATGCCAGGTTACGGAGCTAGCGCGGCGGCATTTACTGCCTACGCTAGCTACGTAACCTGAAGTTACGTTCTAAATGAACGGACTGTCGTGTGTGGGCAAGTCCGTTCATTTTCAAAAGTCCCGCGGACTTTGGCCGGCGGATTGTCCGCCGGAGAAGTCCGCGCGTGTGTGGGCAAGTCCGCACGTGTGTGGGCAAGTCCACACGCTCGGAAAGTCCGGCGAAGCCAGCTGGAAAGTCCGGCGGATTGTCCGCTGGACTAAGTCCGCCGGCAAAAGTCCGCACGTGTGTACGCGGCATTA
>JAQSEC010004547.1:0-13129 GCA_028564925.1 Lithobates sylvaticus | reverse complement strand
GATTATTGATTCGTTTGCGCAAAAGTTATAGCGTTTACAAAATAGGGGATAGTTTTATAGCATTTTTATTAATATTTTTTTTTACTAGTAATGGCGGCGATCAGCGATTTTTATTGTGACTGCGACATTATGGCGGACACATCGGACATTTTTGACACATTTTTGGGACATTTGTCATTTATACAGAAATCAGTGCTATTTAAATAGCACTGATTCCTATGTAAATGACAGTGGCAGTGAACGAGTTAACCACTAGGGGGCGGGGAGGAGTCAGTGTGACGTGTTGTGTTTTTTTTTTACAGTAGGGGGCGTGGCTGTACGTCTGACGTCATTGATCGGCTTTCCCGATGACAGGGAACAGCCGATCAATGACAGGCAGAGTAGGAAGCGCGGGGAGAGGTTTGTTTACACAAACCTCTCCCCGTTCTTCAGCTCCGTAACCCGATCGCGGGATACCAGCGGCAATCGGGTCCGCTGGTCCCGCGGCCGTGGTCACGGAGCTCCCGACCGGGTCACGAGCGCGACCCACGGGCAGGCAAATTAAAGGGGACGTACCCGTACGTGCTTTTGCCTGCCCGTGCCATTCTGTAGACGTATATCTACATGAGGCGGTCGGGAAGCGGTTAAATGAAGATAATAATAATCCTAATATAGTAATAATACCAGTACAGGTTTACCTCACTTTAAGGCGCTTCACTAATACAAAGCCAGTTCACTCTGAGGGAGCATGTGGCTTGGGATTCAGAATTTACTGCCCCCTCCCCATCCTGGTACCTAAGGGTGACTGACACCAGCCCCGCCAGCCAGCATGGTCTGGAGATGGGGTTTCTGTCCCTAGGGAAAATGGGCTTCCTGCCCTTAGGGGAGATGGGGTTTCAATTACTAGAGGCGATAGGGGCCCTGTCCTCAGGGGTGATGGGGGTCCTGTCCCTAACTGAGAAGGGGTCCCTGTCCCCAGAGGTGAGGGAGCCCCTGTCCCCAAGTGAGAGGGGTCCCTGTCCCTAGGGAAATGGGGTTCCTACCTTTAGGGGAGAGAGGGTCTCTGTCCCCTGCCCCCCCACTATAGTGTCATCTTCCCCCCTGCACCCCACCCCACCCCCACACAAAAACACTGTGTAGGTTGAACTCTCTCTACACAGGTGTACAGCAGAGCAGAGATCGGCAATGCAGGTCTGGATGGGGGGTGGGAACTGCTGATGTAAACTTTTCACATTAACAGGCTGGTGATTGGCTGCTACGATTGCCCGGCAACCAATCACCTGCTCTTTAATATAAAAAGCTAACTCCAGTGGTTCCCGCCCCCAGCCAGCCCTGTGATACCGGCCACTCGTCGCTATCCAAAGAAGAAGACTTTGATCCAGCATATAGAAAAAAAAAAGACGAACCCTTTAAACCTTTAAGGTGGAACATGACATGTGAAAGTAATTGGCTATGGAGTTCATTGCAATAGGTCATAAACTTTTGGTATTGTTATATGTCCTAGAAAGCTTTTTAAAATTTGACATGCCATTGACAGATTTGGTATGAGGTCTAGCTCCTACACTTAGACATCACATAATACAAAATCAATAAAGAGTCAGGCAGAGTGGGAGCCCCTCATGAGGACCACAGGAACTATGCATACCCGGGGACTCAACACAGAGATCTCACCAAAAGAGTTCCTGAAAGATTTAAGAAACTGTTAGATGGTTTAACATTTCAGCATTTTCCAAAAACTAAAGGATCAATGAGGCCACCCTGTAATGTTGTGAGATCATTTTTTAATATTTATAGTTATTTTATCTTGTACTACAAGGATACATTGGGCTTGATTTACCAAAGACAAATAGGCTGTTCCCCTTGCAAGGGTAGTGCACTGTGTAAATGAACTTTCCCCAGAGCCTAGAGACTAATGCCCCGTACACACGGTCGGAATTTCCGACGGAAAATGTCCTATCGGACCATGTTGTCGGAAAATCCGACCGTGTGTGGGCTCCATCGTTTTTTTCCGTCGGAACTTCCGACGGAAAAAGTTTGAGATCCTGCTCTCAAATTTTCCGACAACAAAGTCCTATCGGACTTTTTCCGATCGTGTGTAGCGAATTCCGACGGACAAAGTGCCACGCATCCTCAGATCACATTACAAGACCAAAGCTATTGGCTACTAGCCTCTACGTAGTCCCGTCGTATGCAACAAACGTCACCACGTTCAGAATGATCGGATTTTCCAACAACTTTGTCCGACAGTGTGTATGCAACACCAGTGTCGGACAAAATCCGTCGGAAAAAATCCGACGGATTTTGTGGTCGGAATTTCCGACCATGTGTACGTGGCATAAAAGTTTTACACACAAGTTACTGTGATGCACGCCAACTGAGTCAGCTGACTGACTAAAGATAATTTGTTTTGTTGATAGCCTTTCTAAATATCTATTGAGCAGTTATGCTGAGTGACTGAAACAGCTTATATTGACGTAATATTAAAAAATAGCAAACATCAAAAAATGTAAAAGTCACTCCAAATTTTAATTTAAAGTGAACAAAGTTAACACAAAATATGTCCTCACTGAAAATACCATATAATTTCACTTTAACCCTGAAGTTTCACTGTTGGGTAGATTAGTTCTTTAATATCAAACAAATATGTCCTTTAATCTAACCATAAAAGAAAATTAACATACTGATTTCATTTGATGTGTACTATGTGTTAAAGTAAGGTGTTAAATGTTGATGTTTTGACATAATTGATAGTTGTGCATGCAATGACTGTTTATAACAACAGCAGATCAAAGCGACATTGAATAATTAAGTATTTGCTATATCTATATGTAGGTTTGCCTTAATTATTTACAACATTAAATGTATAATCGTAAAAGTATACATAGTTTATAAAACTAGTGATTACATTTTAAATGTATTTTAAACATTTTTTATATTGATAGAAACTGTTGAATCAAATTCCATGTTATAAAACAATTTTAGAATTGCATACATTTACAAATATATATATATATATATATATATATATATATATATATATATATATATTATATATATATTATATATATATACATATATATATATATATATATAATATATATATATATATATATCATTATATATATATATATATATATATATAGAGAGATTCTTTTACATTGTTATATAAAACATTATAATATACCATTAAGCAGGTTTGCCAAAAGTATCAAACTAATATGTCTAATGATAAAGTAATTATATAGGTCATGAATTGATGCTTTGCTTAAACATAGGCTTTTCATATTGCACATTTGTCTACAAATAAACTACTAGAGCTAACAAGTAGTTAAATTGTAATTCCTTATGATGTCTTAAATGGTTATTCTTCTTTACAAATTGAGTTTATGCTATAGTATACTGGTTATTCTAAACATATGTGAATAATTTCTTTCACTGAAATTTTTATTAAGTTAATCATTAGGATTTGTGGCAGTGGATTTTTTTGTACCCTGCTATGTCAATTCATAAAAGAAAATGTGGATTTTCATGATATTTTACTGCAGTTTAATATTTGTAGATCATGCAAAAAAACAAAACATATACAGTACAGTAATATAGTTTTAATATTATTATGTTATTATGTTGCCTCAGAGAATTTTACAATCATTTTGTCATATGACATCCTAGCTTGTATATCTGAAAATCTCAAAATGCTATCATGTGGTCAATTAGGAGCGCACATGTCAGTCAATATAAGCCAAATGATAAATTGGCAATATGTTTCAAACACCGAGTTGTGTATGGTATACGATAATTAAATTATTATTATTGTTAGTATTGTATGTACTGTATATATCAAAAAACAAACATATAAATTAAAATAGAATGAGACAATTCTTAGTAAACTTTACCTGGTAGCATTAGGTCCCTAATTATATACTTATATTCAATAGTCATTATTTATTATAATATCTGAATGTAAAAGATAATATTTAAATGTGATATATCGGTAGTATGCGTTAAATAATCTAACACACTTCAGGAGACTATGCTTAAAAGCAATGTCTTACATACTCAAAATTAAAATGCTACCAAACATACATTTGTCCCCATCACTTAAAGAAAACAGAACGTAATATAATACAATATAATACTTTTCTTCTTTTGCTCAGAACAAATAATAATATACAATGATTGCAATTCATTACAATAATTTGCTGTTATTTCTATAATTGGAATTATATTGTTCACTAAAGGCAAAAATATTTCAGAAATATATTTTATGTAAATGTAAACGTGTATAAATATATTACTGACAAAGTTTCACTTTCTACATTAAAATAATACAATAGTTCCTGTATACTTGATACTGTCAACAGATTATCATATCGCATTTAAATAATTAATATTTAGCTCATAGGATTTTGAGCAAGTGTTACTAACATGAAAGGATGACTTTATACCTGACAGTTACCTTGGTAGTCTTTGATGTTGAGGTCAATGACATGAAAGGTCACAGGTGTGAACATGGAACCTATTCATCCAACCATATAAAAAATGAAGGAATCATAAGGACTTCACTTCAGGCTTGCAAATCTTCTGATGAACATCTCCTGAGACATTACAAGTCAAGAGAGGGTACAGGAAATCTGAGAAGAAATGACCTGGCTAAATGTCATTCTCTACCTCACAACCATCTCCATGGTCCAGGGGTTGCCAGCCTTTATGCAAGGAAACCAAAAAAGAATTCCTCTTCAACAATCTAACCATGGATTAAGAACTTCAAGCAGTCTTGATGGACAAGCATACTCTTCAAATAAGAAGTACTCACCATTTATGATGCAGCTCTATCAGAGCCTTATTATGGGGAATGACACAGGTCTGTCCAGCCTGGAGCATTCCATCCTTCAAGATTCAGATACTGTCCTAAGACTTACTGCCAAAAGTAAGTACAGAACTGTATATTTTCCCATATAACAATGTAACATGCTGCTTTATTTATTACCTAAATGTAATGATAATTTAATTATTGATGGGCTAGATTATCTTCCACAGAGAAGGCCTAGAACACTTTTTGTGTCAGGCATTTCAATTAAGGGCAATTTATTTCTTACAGCTGATTCTTTAACAGTGATAAAAGTAACTTAAAAGTATGTGCTATTTAAAGTGACTGTGTGCATCGCAGGCTAAACCATCAGTAAGACAATCAAATAAAATATATACATATATTGCAATACGCTGGCATCAACTGTAAGGCAACAATAAATAAATGCATAAAATGTATACGTATAAATATAGAAAGTGACTAGTGTGCAAAAACCATATTAAAAACACACTCGAGTGCATACAAAATATTCTATGCAAAACACAGAAGTGGATGAGTGAAAGTGACTAAAACAAATAGGAATTAGGAAGTCTATTTGTTTTAGTCACTTTCACTCATCCACTTCTGTGTTTTGCATAGAATATTTTGTATGCACTCAAGTGTGTTTTTAATATGGTTTTTGCACACTAGTCACTTTCTATATTTATACGTATACATTTTATGCATTTATTTATTGTTGCCTTACAGTTGATGCCAGCGTATTGCAATATATGTATATATTTTATTTGATTGTCTTACTGATGGTTTAGCCTGCGATGCACACAGTCACTTTAATTCGCATATTATTTCCTGTTTGCTGATGTGACACTACAGCAACTTTATGCGATTTTTATACTTTTGTATTTTTAGTCTTCCCTATAACACTCTTGATATGCCTCATATATGACAGATTTGCCTTAGCAGTTTCACATACATCCCCTACTGCCTAAAGATTTATTTTAAATGGTAAACATCATTTTAAAGAATATTGCTTTATATAACAATCTTTTATTTATATATGTATTATTTATTTATTTAATAATATTTATTTATATATTTATTAATATATTTTCACCATAGATTTATATATTGTAAAAACAAAGTATGTCTCTGTATAATTAGGTTGATATTTATGTACGTTTGTTGTTCTTTTTTCCCCAGGATGCACCAAGATGGACAATCATCGATCACTCTACTTTGACATTTCCTCTCTCTCAAGCAGTAATGAGATTCAATTGGCAGAGTTTAGGATTCAACTTTCTCCTACAGAGAAAACACAAGATATGACACTGCATATTTACCACAGCGAACAAGGTTCCAAGAGACTGCTTCTGCAGTCTTTTCACATTGATTCCTCTGTAACAATGGGTGGCTCCTGGAAAGTGTTTAACCTCACAAAAATTTTGAATGCTTATCTCAACCTTCGTCAAAGTTCAGATTATGATGATATCATGGCGGGAGAAACCTCATCTCAGAAGGATCATGAGAACGGTTGCACAGACATATCTACTGACAGAGTTGTATTGATGGTTTTCACAAAGGACAACCCTTCTGCTAATGTCAACGGATATCCCAACCTCATCCAAACAGTGGAGTCTTCTAAATATGTGATGTCACCAGAAGTAAAAAGTGAACATGGTAACAAAAGGCACAGGAAGAACAGAAATACAAAAGACAGCATCATAAGGAACCACTTTCCATCCACAACCGTGGAGGATGGAAAACCCTTGTGTCAAAGGGTTGATATGATGGTGGACTTTGAGAAGTTCGGGTGGGGAAATCTGATTATCTACCCGAAGAATTTCAATGCCTACAGATGCGAAGGAGCCTGCCCCATTCCCTTAAGTGAGCCCTTCAAACCAACCAACCATGCTTACATTATGGTAAGTGTCTTTTTTTTCACTGATAATTGTCTTTGCCTTTTTCAAGTATTCTTTAATATTTGGTGCCATTCAGTATTTCGTAATAATGGGTGCCATTAAACGGACAGCATTGGAGGAATATTACATATTGCATGTAACTTTTATTATGGGTTTAGTGGTCTTTATGAATCCTTAGAGGAGTGTCAACTAGCCTGACTCCTTAGGGCAGGCATGTCAAACTCAAGAATGTGGAGTCCAAATCTGGATAAACTCTATAAAGGGCAGCATTTAATGGAATTTATCTTACAGTTATGTTTAGGGATCAGCATGGCAATTGAAAAGCCTTGTTGTTTTTATGTAATTTACCTTACCGTAAACTAATGCTATGTTCATCCTCATTTTTGCTGAGGGCCATAAGAAAGATGTAGATGGGATGCATGAAGTCCAACCAGTTTGACATGTCTACTTTAGTGGAATGTTAGATGTATCAATTGTATATTGCTGTGCTAAATGTGTGGATTGTTTATAACGTGTGCATCATCATTGTCTGGTAAATTTGTAAACTAACATATATCTATCTTTTTGTTTTATAGAGTTTGCTGAAGCTATTTAATTCAGATAAAGTTGAATGTGCCTCCTGTGTCCCAGTGAAAATGAGACCTTTGTCCATGATGATGAATGAGAATGGAGATGTGGTAATGAAACACCATGAAGATATGATTGTAGAAGAATGTGGATGTCATTGAGGAACTGCTAAAACATATTTCACAAGTATTGAAAATATGCAAAGTAAGCAGTGACTTTAAATGAATTATGGCACTTTGCAGTGTCTGGTGAAAGGCCTGCGGAACTCTCTGCTTTAACTTAAAAAGAGTTCAAAAACTGAAAACTGGAGCCAGAGGAAGAAAAGAAACTTCCATTGCTGGCCTACATTATTGCCATGAACTGGAGATAAAACCCGGTTTATAAAGGGCAAATCCTTTTTTTAAATATTTATATTTTTTTATTGCCTAAAGTGTATTCTGTAATTCACAGTACATTCATTGTATGATTAATATCCAATAAAATATAATTAATAAAATACATCTGTTTCATTTTCTTTATTGTTTGATAGCACACATTGGGCAATGGGAATATGGAGTTCAAGCTTTCCAGTAGAGCCCCTAAAATGTTTTTGATAAGACTTGTGCAGAAAATGGTGGATTTTGACTTTAATACACAGACTTAAGTAGTCCTTGTCACCAACTTAAAAAAGTGCAGACAAAAAAGCATTTAGAAGAAAACAAATATTTTAAATGCTTCCTTGCGGTGTGTTTTCCATTCCCAATTTGTTTTTTGATTTGCATTGTTTTTGAACTTGCTGGAATGGCCTAGATCTTGTGGGGGAGAGAAAAGGGCTTTGAATCTTGTTATACATGTTATTTTACAAGATTTACTTTCAAAAGATTACATGCTGTATGATGCAACTGAGATAGAAAATAATATTGCTAAATTGCTGAAGTTAATCTTAGAGCTATGTAGAGCATTCATATGCAAGATAAAACATGAAAAATATTTATAGTAAGAATTGTTTTTAAAGAGTTTCAAGTATTGAATAGGATAGCATTAGTATAATATGTATATTCATCCTTTTGGACGGGGTCAGCAACCTTTTTCCACTTAAGGGCCGGAGTCAATGTATGTGAATGCATGGATGGTGGAGGGCCACATTCACCTGCTATTAAATGAAGATAATAATAATCCTAACATAGTAATAATACCAGTACAGGTTTACCTCACTTTAAGGAGCTTCACTAATACAAAGCCAGTTCACTCTGAGGGAGCATGTGGCTTGGGATTCAGAATTTACTGCCCCCTCCCCCATCCTGGTACCTAAGGGTGACTGACACCAGCCCCGCCAGCCAGCATGGTCTGGAGATGGGGTTTCTGTCCCTAGGGAAAATGGGCTTCCTGCCCTTAGGGGAGATGGGGTTTCCATTACTAGAGGAGATAGGGGCCCTGTCCCCAGGGGTGATGGGGTCCTGTCCCTAACTGAGAAGGGGTCCCTGTCCCCAGAGGTGAGGGAGCCCCTGTCCCCAAGTGAGAGGGGTCCCTGTCCCTAGGGAAATGGGGTTCCTACCTTTAGGGGAGAGGGGGTCTCTGTCCCCTGCCCCCCACTATAGTGTCATCTTCCCCCCTGCACCCCACCCCACCCCCACACAAAAACACTGTGTAGGTTGAACTCTCCTACCTTACACAGGTGTACAGCAGAGCAGAGATCGGCATTGCAGGTCTGGATGGGGGGTGGGAACTGCTGATGTAAACTTTTCACATTAACAGGCTGGTGATTGGCTGCTACGATCGCCCGGCAACCAATCACCTACTCTTTAATATAAAAAGTTAACTCCAGCGGTTCCCGCCCCCAGCCAGCCCTGTGATACCGGCCACTCGTCGCTGTCCAAAGAAGAAGACTTTGATCCAGCATATAGAAAAAAAATAGACGAACCCTTTAAACCTTTAAGGTGGAACATGACATGTGAAAGTAATTGGCTATGGAGTTCATTGCAATAGGTCATAAACTTTTGGTATTTTTATATGTCCTAGAAAGCTTTTTAAAATTTGACATGCCATTGACAGATTTGGTATGAGGTCTAGCTCCTACACTTAGACATCACATAATACAAAATCAATAAAAAGTCAGGCAGAGTGGAAGCCCCTCATGAGGGCCACAGGAACTATGCATACCCGGGGACTCAACACAGAGATCTCACCAAAAGAGTTCCTGAAAGATTTAAGAAACTGTTAGATGGTTTAACATTTCAGCATTTTCCAAAAACTAAAGGATTAATGAGGCCACCCTGTAATGTTGTGAGATCATTTTTTTATATTTATAGTTATTTTATGTTGTACTACAAGGATACATTGGGCTTGATTTACCAAAGACAAATAGGCTGTTCCCCTTGCAAGGGTAGTGCACTGTGTAAATGAACTTTCCCCAGAGCCTAGTGACTAATGCCCCGTACACACGGTCAGAATTTCCGACGGAAAATGTCCTATTGGACCACGTTGTCGGAAAATCCGACCGTGTGTGGGCTCCATCGGACTTTTTCCGTCGGAACTTCCGACGGAAAAAGTTTGAGATCCTGCTCTCAAATTTTCCGACAACAAAGTCCTATCGGACTTTTTCCGATCGTGTGAAGCGAATTCCGACGGACAAAGTGCCACGCATGCTCAGATCACATTACAAGACCAAAGCTATTGGCTACTAGCCTCTACGTAGTCCCGTCGTATGCAACGAATGTCACGACGTTCAGAATGATCGGATTTTCCGACAACTGTGTCCGACAGTGTGTATGCAACACCAGTGTCGGACAAAATCCGTCTGAAAAAATCCGACGGATTTTGTGGTCGGAATTTCCGACCATGTGTACGGGGCATAAATGTTTTACACACAAGTTACTGTGATGCACGCCAACTGAGTCAGCTGACTGACTAAAGATAATTTGTTTTGTTGATAGCCTTTCTAAATATCTATTGAGCAGTTATGCTGAGTGACTGAAACAGCTTATATTGACGTAATATTAAAAAATAGCAAACATCTAAAAATGTAAAAGTCACTCCAAATTTTAATTTAAAGTGAACAAAGTTAACACAAAATATGTCCTCACTGAAAATACCATATAATTTCACTTTAACCCTGAAGTTTCACTGTTGGGTAGATTAGTTCTTTAATATCAAACAAATATGTCCTTTAATCTAACCATAAAAGAAAATTAACATACTGATTTCATTTGATGTATACTATGTGTTAAAGTAAGGTGTTAAATGTTGATGTTTTGACATAATTGATAGTTGTGCATGCAATGACTGTTTACAACAACAGCAGATCAAAGCGACATTGAATAATTAAGTATTTGCTATATCTATATGTAGGTTTGCCTTAATTATTTACAACATTAAATGTATAATCGTAAAAGTATACATAGTTTATAAAACTAGTGATTACATTTTAAATGCATTTTAAACATTTTTTATATTGATAGAAACTGTTGAATCAAATTCCATGTTATAAAACAATTTTAGAATTGCATACATTTACAAATATATATATAAATATATTATATATGCATACATATATATATACATAATATATATATATATATATATATATATATATATATATATATATATATATATATATATATATATATATATATATATATATAATATATATATATAGATAGATAGATAGATAGATAGATTATTTTACATTGTTATATAAAACATTATAATATACCATTAAGCAGGTTTGCCAAAAGTATCAAACTAATATGTCTAATGATAAAGTAATTATATAGGTCATGAATTGATGCTTTGCTTAAACATAGGCTTTTCATATTGCACACTTGTCTACAAATAAACTACTAGAGCTAACAAGTAGTTAATTGTAATTCCTTATGATGTCTTAAATGGTTATTCTTCTTTACAAATTGAGTTTATGCTATAGTATACTGGTTATTCTAAACATATGTGAATAATTTCTTTCACTGAAATTTTTATTAAGTTAATCATTAGGATTTGTGGCAGTGGATTTTTTTGTACCCTGCTATGTCAATTCATAAAAGAAAATGTGGATTTTCATGATATTTTACTGCAGTTTAATATTTGTAGATCATGCAAAAAAACAAAACATATACAGTACAGTAATATAGTTTTAATATTATTATGTTGCCTCAGAGAATTTTACAATCATTTTGTCATATGACATCCTAGCTTGTATATCTGAAAATCTCAAAATGCTATCATGTGGTCAATTAGGAGAGCACATGTCAGTCAATATAAGACAAATGATAAATTGGCAATATGTTTCAAACATCGAGTTGTGTATGGTACACGATAATTAAATTATTATTATTGTTAGTATTGTATGTACTGTATATATCAAAAAACAAACATATAAATTAAAATAGAATGAGACAATTCTTAGTAAACTTTACCTGGTAGCATTAGGTCCCTAATTATATACTTATATTCAATAGTCATTATTTATTATAATATCTGAATATAAAAGATAATATTTAAATGTGATATATCGGTAGTATGCGTTAAATAATCTAACACACTTCAGGAGACTATGCTTAAAAGCAATGTCTTACATACTCAAAATTAAAATGCTACCAAACATACATTTGTCCCCATCACTTAAAGAAAACAGAACGTAATATAATACAATATAATACTTTTCTTCTTTTGCTCAAAACAAATAATAATATACAATGATTGCAATTCATTACAATAATTTGCTGTTATTTCTATAATTGGAATTATATTGTTCACTAAAGGCAAAAATATTTCAGAAATATATTTTATGTAAATGTAAACGTGTATAAATATATTACTGACAAAGTTTCACTTTCTACATTAAAATAATACAATAGTTCCTGTATACTTGATACTGTCAACAGATTATCATATCGCATTTAAATAATTAATATTTAGCTCATAGGATTTTGAGCAAGTGTTACTAACATGAAAGGATGACTTTAAACCTGACAGTTACCTTGGTAGTCTTTGATGTTGAGGTCAATGACATGAAAGGTCACAGGTGTGAACATGGAACCTATTCATCCAACCATATAAAAAATTAGGGAATCATAAGGACTTCACTTCAGGCTTGCAGATCTTCTGATGAACATCTCCTGAGACATTACAAGTCAAGAGAGGGTACAGGAAATCTGAGAAGAAATGACCTGGCTGAATGTCATTCTCTACCTCACAACCATCTCCATGGTCCAGGGGTTGCCAGCCTTTATGCAAGGAAACCAAAAAAGAATTCCTCTTCAACAATCTAACCATGGATTAAGAACTTCAAGCAGTCTTGATGGACAAGCATACTCTTCAAATAAGAAGTACTCACCATTTATGATGCAGCTCTATCAGAGCCTTATTATGGGGAATGACACAGGTCTGTCCAGCCTGGAGCATTCCATCCTTCAAGATTCAGATACTGTCCTAAGACTTACTGCCAAAAGTAAGTACAGAACGGTATATTTTCCCATATAACAATGTAACATGTTGCTTTATTTATTACCTACATGTAATGATAATTTAATTATTGATGGGCTAGATTATCTTCCACAGAGAAGGCCTAGAACACTTTTTGTGTCAGGCATTTCAATTAAGGGCAATTTATTTCTTATAGCTGATTCTTTAACAGTGATAAAAGTAACTTAAAAGTATGTGCTTTTGTATTTTTAGTCTTCCCTATAACACTCTTGATATGCCTCATATATGACAGATTCGCCTTAGCAGTTTCACATACATCCCCTACTGCCTAAAGATTTATTTTAAATGGTAAACATCATTTTAAAGAATATTGCTTTATATAACAATATTTTATTTATATATGTATTATTTATTTATTTAATAATATTTATTTATATATTTATTAATATATTTTCAC
>JAQSEC010000493.1:0-13044 GCA_028564925.1 Lithobates sylvaticus | reverse complement strand
TCGTTTTTGTCCACCCTTCAGGTGAACTGCCTTTTTGGATGTTCTAACGGCATATGACTTCCTGTCAAAGGTCCCAACTCCTCTTGGTACTGCTTGCTATATACAGAGGCATGCTGGGTAAAAGGGTTGGCCTACAGGTTTTTTTTGTTTTTGTTTTTTTGCCAGTGTCCAATCCTCTTGTAAGTGGCAGTGTAAACTGACAATATAAATTCTTTTGTATCTCAGTGGACTCCAAAAAAAGGACTATATGGTGCATATAAAAATCTTGTTCTTTTATATTCAGATGGTAGTATAACTGTCGCATTATAAAAATTCTGGATTTAGTACTTTCTTGCATTTCATCGGTAAAGGAGAATGTTCCAAAATGCATTGTTTAATAGAGCCACTGGCAACATTCACAATTATCTTTAGTACTGAAACCTTTGTAACACCCTTCAGAGCCTTCATTAAATGTGAGTAATGCAACTATTTACTAATTTATTCTTGCTAAATATTTGCAGGTACTTTACCACTATAGTTATTTTGAAAATGACAGCAAAAAGCTTCTCTTCTAATTCTACGGGGCCTGCTTTTCTTTGAAGAAAACAAATAAAAGATGCTTTGAAACTAGTAGGCATAACTAGACAATGCTTTTACTGAACCAATCAGTACTATAATTCTTTGTCTCTTATTTCCTTTTAGGTATCACAAGAGTCAAGCAATATACCTAGAATCAAAGGACAATACCAAAATCAGCTGTGTGATCAGTTCAGTTGGAACTAATGAGGTACATGTACAGTGGAGAATAGCATTCAATTTAGGTTATCGGCCACATAGGGAGTGCATTGTTTTATGCGATAAATGACTCATAGATTTGTGCTAAAAGGAACAGAATGTGGAACCATTGTATTGCACTGCTAAGCAGAAAAAAAAGCCAATGTATGTATTAGGAAAATGTGGCCCCTCTCATGTACAAGCAGTATATAACCTGCCAAATACATGTGTTTTTGGAGGTGTCCATATTTTCTTATTACAATAGTGGACCTTTACTTGCTGATTTGCAGTACTACCCAATGGTTGTGCTTTTTGCTCCTTTTGCAACGCAATTCAATGGGTTGGTTGATTTGGTTGAACATTGCACACCCTGTTTGGCTGTATCTTATCTTAACATTTTGTAATACTAAATTCCAGGCTAACTGCTAAACATAGGTGAAAACCTATATGGGAGCTGGTTTACCTGCTTAAGGATTTGTAATTTAGTTCATATAGTCCAGCCAAATGGTAGATCTTGGTTAGTGACCTGATGCAGTAAAGCAATAGTTTGTTCACCTCCCTGTCTCAAGCCTGTGTCTGCACAATTGGGAACCAAGGACTAAATCTCTGAATGGTGTAATCGGGGGAATAAAATAATCTCTGCCTCTTTGAGGGCTGCCGTATTTTAAAATTGTTTTATTCCTGTCTGGGTGTGACAGCGACTGTGACACCTTTCTTAAGGTCAGAATTGACACAGCAGATGGTGAGAACTGTGCGTGTTTTCATTCAAACCTGTGGTGGCTGCTGCCATGTGCGTATAAATGGATAACTGGAAATTTACCCTGCTCCATTGACTATCTCTGTGAGTCTTTTGCTGTCAGTTTCCACTTTATTATAAGAAAAAAATGTTGATGTATAAACCTTTGGGATTAATTGGCTCCACCTATTTTTTTTTTCATATAAATCATATTCCATGCTATCTGCTGCTTGTGTTTTTTTTTTACATTTATAAATTTTTTTATTTTGAGATTTTGTGTCATTCAATACATTGTTTTAACCCTTTCACTGCTGTTGATGTGTACATAGCCACGTTTCATAGCATTTATGGGATTAAAGCAATCTTACAGCTGCATGTGTGCCAGCTCTCAGCATTCTGAAATTTATAGCTGCAGGTTGAAGACAGGTAAGCAGTAGTTCAAGTACTGTGTACTAAGGTAGAGTGTAGGGGAGACATTAGGAGTCTAATGAACCCTTTAAGTCTTCATAAAGTAGACCTGTCGGCTCCTTGCGCTGCTTCTCCTTCTCGCAGTCTCTAAGATTTGCTTTACATTGGACTGCAAGAAGCAGATGCCAGGTCAAATTCAAGTACTTACACTGCTTGCACTTAAAAATACATTTAAAGTGTTTGTAAAGACACAAGGTTTTTTTTACCTTCATGCATTCTATGCATGAAGGTAAAAAACCTTCTGTGTGCATCAGCCACACTAATACTTACCCGAGCCCCTTCTCAATCCAGCGATGTTCAGGAGTACCTTGCCTCCCAGGGGACTCGCACTCCTGATTGGCTTTTGGCAGCAGCAAGAGCCATTGGCTCCTTCTGCTGTCAATCACAGCCAATGAGCCATTCACAACATGGAGGGGGGGTGGCTGAGCCACAGCTCCATGTGTAAATGGACACACAGAGCATCAGCTCAACTTGGGTGCCCCCATAGCAAACTGCTTGCTGTGGGGCACTTGGCTGGAAGAGAGGGGGGGGGGGGGAGAAGTGAGACCCAAAAAGAAGAGGATCAGGGCTGATTTGTGCAAAACCATTACACAAAGCAGGTAAGTATAACGCGTTTATTTTAAATAAAAAACAAAACTTTATTATCACTTTAATGATGTGTTAATGAATACAAAACTGTGTAATGAATTCATACTGTAATGTTTCAAATTGTTTGTTAGTTATTAGACTGCAAATTGGGTGCTTTCTCAATTTACAATAGAGGTATGTTAATTATTGAATGTAATGTTTTTTCAGTTCCTTAATTTAGAAAAATATCCTACCTTGTATTCATATCAAGTTTCCTTTTTTTTTAAATTATATTCACTGAACTTTTCTTGACAGATTTGGGTGAGGAAAAGCAGTGATAGCACAAAGATGAGGATCTACCTAGGCCAGCTACAGAGGGGCTTGTTTGTTATCCGGAGGCGTTCCGCTGCATAAAACCTACTGGTCTCACCAGTCTTCTAGTATGACAGTTCCTTTATGACACATCATCTTTCATCAGGATGACAGTTGGCGTCACTGACCTGCACAGACTGAAATGCAAACTATGATCAGTGAACATTACCTTGTATAGTGAGATTTTCAAATCCTTTTTAGTGTCAGTGGTACTGAAGACTTGTGGAGATAGACGATTCTATTATTCTTCAGTATATCTTGCCCTGAAGATCTTGTGTTTTTTTTTGGATTCTAGTATTGAGCTGCACAAAGAGTCAACTGCATCTTCTGCGAAGAGAATTGTTTCACAAAATCTCAGTGCTGCTGCATAAATGAATTCTTTATTTTTTAGCCAACTCCTCACAAAGCTCAAAGTGACTATAACACATTACAATTAACAGATTTTTTTTTTCTTTTTTTAACTTGTTTTGTTGTAACTTTATTATGATGTTTGTTTTACTAAAGCAGCTGCTTTTAGATGCAGAATAAAAGGCAGGGAATAAGATCTTAGATATTATTCATTATACATTTCATTGTTGCAACCAATGCATCTTGCTCATTTGTATTTCAGGTTTGGTGCTGGTGGTTTTTAAAATCGCCCAAACGACCAAACTGATAAATTTATAATTCAAGTAAGATACGATCTCAGGAATTTTTGTGGAAAAATTGGTTCTTTGTATTCCTCTGCTTCTATTAGTTGTCGATGTATTATTGTAAACCTTATCTCAAGCTGCTTTAAAATGTATTCATTTTACATTTTCAGTGTTTGTTTACGTGTTTATTCTGTATGTAAAAAAAAAAAGGACCATAAAAAGATTTTAAAATTAATTTGTGTTCATTTTAAAGATGATAAACCTTCTGCTGGCACCTGAGGTTGACTGTGCATATCTTTACGTACCCTGTATGTGCCCTGGTAGCCTTAAGACCCGGTATGCTCTATCATATGAATACCAACTTTAGTTTCTGAAGTTGAGATTGGCTGCCACAATTTTTTTTATTTTTGGTCCATCACTACGATTGGCCTAACTGACCAATAGCAGGGTTCACAAGGTGGTAATGTGGATCAGAGTTCAGATAAAAAAAAGTCAATATTTGACAATAGAGTGCCTGCATTTCCAGTGATTCTCAGACACTCTGCAAGATATGTGTAAGTATGGACTCCTACAGGTGCCTGCTTGTCATGCATGCTGATGGTTTAGTGGCTTTGAATTGAACACAGGTGAATGTTAAGGGTTTAGTAGCCATTAAAAATTTTAACAGCTGCTTTTATAATTTTGAGCCTATGACTTTATGCATTTGGTAGAACCGTCTTTAGTACTCTGTGATGCTTTAATGCTGAAGGTCAACTTTTGGCTTATGTACACAGACATTTAAACACATTGCTAGTCGGAAGATGGATGCTATTCTTCTTTGTGCAGAACAGAGGGTTTACCCTTTACACATAATATATGGGCGGTGATAAACTTTTGGCAGACCAAAACTAACTACACCAGGATCATTTCTTGACAAATTGTGTTGAAACACCCTGTGTGTACATAATATCATGCTTTTACCAGGTAAACAGAGGCCACCCAACAAGTATTGGCACCTACATTTTTACATTGGGCACCCCTCTGTGACACCCTAAATTGTATGCAGTCGTGTTGTTGTTCAGGTACAAACTGGAAAAAGATAAAAAGCAGAGACAACTTTTTTATTTCATGCGCCAAAAAAAAATCTATTCATTACAAATATGCATCCCACCGTGCAGAACTTCATAAAAATGTCAGAATAAAGTGTATTCTGGCAAGTTATTTTCTCTCATGGTTTTCTGATCTCCATTTATGGCAAGTTAGTTTTGTGCAGGAATTATGTTTAGGGTAGAAACATTGGTTTCCGAAGTGCAACTACCACCTGTCCTTCTTTCTTCTTCTTCTCTTTTTTTTTTTTTTTTTATTTTTTTATATCTCTAGCTCAGATGGAAAGGGGCAGAGAAGGGGCACATGTGTGCAAAAGTACTTAGGCCCCATACACTGATTTAGACAAGTAGAAAGCTGTGTGTATCTTCCTTATGCTGGTCCTTAAGAGTGAAATTAGTTCAGTACACAAGTGTTTAACCACCTTTGGCTATGCACCTTGCTTGGCCACACTGAAGTGAAAATGAGCTGTATTGGCTACCCTACCTTCCTTGGAAGGGTGCTTGGAGATCAGGGCAAAGTTCACCAAATGCAGAAGGAGGTGGGTGCTCTCTTCTGTTCAGTCCAATAGTATACTAACCATCAAATACCTACAGTGGATATAAAAAGTCTGCACACCCCTGTTAAAATATCAGTTTTTTTGTGATGTAAAAAAATAAGCAGACGCTAAATAATTTCAGAACTTTTTCCACCTTTTTAATGTGACCTATAAACTGTACAACAATGTGCACAATTTTAGGTGGAGGGAAGTAAAATAATATGGTTGCATACGTGTGCACACCCTTAAACTAATACTTTGTTGAAGCACCTATTGATTTTATTACAGCACTCAGTCTTTTTGGGTATGAGTCTATCAGCATGGCACATCTTGACTTGACAATATGTGCCCACTCTTCTTTGCAAAAACACTCCAAATATGTCAGATTGCAAGGGCATCTCTTGTGCACAGCCCTCTTCAGCTCACCTCGCAGATTTTCAATTGGATTCAGGTCTGGGCTCTGACTGGGCCATTCCAAAACGTTAATCTTCTTCTGGTGAAGCCATTCTTTTGTTGATTTGGATGTATGCTTTGGGTCATTGTCATGCTGAAAGATGAAGTTCCTCTTCATGTTCAGCTTTCTAGCAGAAGCCTGAAGGTTTTGTGCCAACCTTGGTTTCATCAGACCATAACACAGTTTTCCACATGCTTTTCAAGCCGGGCTTGAATGGTTTTTCTTCATAAGAAAAGGCTTCCGTCTAGCCCAGACATATGAAGAATACGGGAGATTGTTGTCCCATGTATCACACAGCCAGTACTTGCCAGATATTCCTGCAGCTCCTTTTAATGTTGCTGTAGTCCTCTTGGCAGCCTCCCTGACCAGTTTTCTTCTCGTATTTTCATCAATTTTGGAGGGATGTCCAGTTCTTGGTAATGTCCCTGTTGTGCCATATTGTCTCTACTTTGTTTCATGGTATATATGATGCCTTGGAAATTCTTTTGTACCCTTCTCCTGACTGATGCCTTATAACAATGAGATCCCTCTGATGCTTTGGAAGCTCTCTGTGGACCATGGCTTTTGCTGTAGGATGCGACAAAGAAAATGTCAGGAAAGACCTACTAGAACAGCTGAGCTTTATTTGGGGTTAATCAGAGGCACTTTAAATGATAGTTCAAATCTTTTATTTTTACCAGTGCATGCTACAGTGTATACATTTTAAAATGCTACTACTGTCTAGATTTAAATGTGAAAACAAAAACAATCCCCCCAAGTTTTCCAAAGTACAAACGGTAATTTAATACTTTAGGATCCACTATCTTCAGATTTCTGCTTTCTGCCCATTCAGCTTGTTCAGGTGTATGATTTCTCTATTAACTTAAAACATATCTAAACCCAAAAGCTAACATTTAATGAGATCCTCACTTAGCAATGGCAGATTACAGGCATTTGAGTATGGAAAGCACAAAGGGCAAATAGCAGTAATTCCTCTGCGGGTCCTGAGGAAACTCCAAATACCTCCTAGCGCTTCCCTTAGTCCAGAACAAGGGCTTACACTGACACTGTTCAAACGCCCTAATTCAGGATCTTTCACTGATGTGCAACATGTGACCTGTCTGAAAGAATTGTGTGTAGAATACTGAAGTGCTGCTATGCAAAAATATATCCACAATTTAGTAAACAAAAAAAATGCTGCTAGCAAAATAAAAAATTGAATGACACATTATAGTGCATAAGGGATAAAATAATTCAAGTGAAACAATGTCCCACACAATGATATCAGGTCTAGGATCCTTCCTTAGACACTTTACTTGTGCCACATAGTGAAAACAGTTCAGTGATATGTAACCACCACCGCCACCTCCAGGTGAATTGGCAGTTAACCTTAGGAAAAGACCACTTGGGGTCTTTTGGTTTAATGGTCTTTAGTAATCCTCAAGGGAAACACAGCTGTATAATTAATCCTCCATGTCTTCTCAAATACACTGGAACCACTGCTTGTCTGAAGTAACTCGGGGCAGATAGAAGACCTGATCAGTGACTCAATGCATCGGGAGGAGCCGCTGATGTCAATTCCGGTATCTCGGAAGAAGCAGTGAGGAGACGAGCCGCTCGTTGTGTGATCGTTTTAGGCATTATACAAGATGATGGCTATGTGAGTGGGCATTTTTATATTTAATAAAATGCATTGGTTTTAACAATTTTGCGTAATGAAAGTCTTCTTTCTGCCCAGAGTTACTTCAGACAAGCAGTGGTTCCAGTGTATTTGAGAAGACACAAAGGATTAATTATAGAGCAGTGTTGGCCTGGAGGATTACTAAAGACCATTAAACCAAAAGGCTTGATTAGACCCAAGGGGTTTTTCCTAAGGTGAGCGGCCAATTCACCTGGAGGTGGTGGTTATATATCGCTGAATTGTTTTCACTACGTGGCACATGTTGAAGTAAAGTGTCTAAGGAAAGGATCCTAGACCTGATACCATTGTTTGGAACTATTTTTTTCACTTGAAAATTTTAATCGCTTATGCACTATAGTGTGTCATTCAATTAATTATATTGCTTATGCTACTGTTAGTGGCAGTTTAAAAAAAAATAAAAAATTTGGGATATATGTATAAGCTGGATTAGCGCACTATTTTTTTCCACTGTCTGAAAGAAGAGTTCTCTGCCACTATCTCTGGCTATCCCCACTTTTGGAATCACTGGGTACTAACCCCTAAAAACACTTTTCGCCACCCCACCCCCTGATTATCTTCAGTCGTGACAACCTTAACTGCCTAGTGCACTTCTACTTGCAGAAGGTAAGGGTGAATAAACAGGGCCATGCAGTTGTCAGTTAAAATGACGCAGTGGCAAATTGTAAAAAGTGCTCTGGTTAGGAAGGGGGTAAAATCTTCAGGGGCTGAAGTGGTTAAGTGTACACAATATCATATGTAATGATTGAAAATTATTTGTGTTCAGGTTTATACATGTCTGTGAGACTCTTACGTGTGGCACTGCAATCTAAGCATATTTTTATGGGTAGAGGAAGGCTCTTAAGCCCCTCCCACTAATAACCCAATTTGACCAAACCCACTGTTTGCGATGGCACGATAGGTGCACCTCATTACTGTTTTTCCTGGTATGCCAAAAGGTACCCCTATCCTAGTAACACCCCTAGCACAATGAAAACCATGCCCACTCTTCACTGTGGCACACTAAGCATGCTTTTTTTAATTATTTTTTTTTTTTAAATCAAGCAATGTGGCCCAACTTATGATCTTGCACACAGGCCCACTGATTTCATAAAACATCCCTGCTACATAACTGCAGAAGCAAAACTGCTTGACTCATAGAGAGGAATGTACTGTACATGATCCAGCATTTCCGGGTAGTGGGCACGAATGCAGAATGAATGAATAATCACAGCGGGAGCCAATGGGCAGGTACTGCGGACCCGATACCTGACGATCATTTGTTACACAGGCAGATTGGCAGTCTGCCTATGTAAGCAAGCAAAGCAGGAACATGGATCCATAGTACAATCACCTACCCCACAGTAAGAAAGTACCAGCTAGGCACACATTTAACTCTTTGATCGTCCTAGATGTTTAACCCCTTCCCAGCCAGTGTCAGTACAGTGAGTGCATATTTTTAGTACTGATCACTGTTTTAGTGTCGCTGGTTCCCAAAAAAGTGTCGGTGTCCGATTGTTCACCGCATTATCGCAGTCCCTCTAAGTCTCTGATCGCCGCCATTACTACAGCCCCTGGCAAAAAGTATAGAATCACCACTCTTGGAAAATGTTCATTCAATACGTTTTTTTTCTACACACTTAAACAATCACAGACATGCATCAAAACTATTTTCATTGAACATTCTAACCTTCTGGCTTTAAGAAACACTTAAAAAAAAAAGAAAAAAAAGAAAACTGTAGTCAATTGCAACTGTTTTTGCAGATCAAAATATTATCACCAGGTACTTTGCAGTTCTAAAACAAACATTTGCATCAGATTACATCCTGAAAAATGATGTCATCATCACCAAACATCCTTTCAATTGATGGAATAAGAAAAGTGTCCAAAATCTCAATATAAACGTATGCATTTATTTAAGATTTAATGACTGTCATCTCCCCCGGTAGGAGGAGACTGCCTGATCCATGCTTGAGGGACTGCTGGAGTGTGCAGTTCATAAATGAAAATTGTTACATGGACTGCAAGGAAGATTGCAGTCTGTTTGCTTTTCTGTTCACTTTCAAGACTGGGCCAGCCTGCCACCCTGAACTGTGCCAGCTGGATAAACACTTCCCACTGTTGAACTTTGGGTGAGGCCTAAGTCTTGACTTTAACTCTTTCAAGGAGCATGATAATCTGGGGAGGGGCCCTTCCTACCAGGGACTCCAAAGAGAACTGTTCACTACACACTTTCTATTTTTTTCTGTCAGCAGGATCATAACCCCCCTGTTGATAGAATGGGAAAAAAAGTGTGTTTACTATTGCCTTTCTGTCAGTGGGATCATAACCCCCTACTGACAGAAAATATGTACAGTTAGTTGTTAATGGTAGGATGGTGTTCTTTTTGTCTTTCTGTTTGCAGGTTTCAGTATGAACGGTTCATCCTGCTTCAGGCGGATTCCAGAATTCCAGCTGTGGGAGGATTTCTCCTCGCGGGGGAGGTGCTCCCATGGGATACAGTATATTTGTTGATGTTGCTGTGTTAGTTCCAGGGACCTGTAGCTAGGGTGTGCATATGGTGTAAATATTTAGATATGTATATCTAGGTGTATATTTTTGATACAGTAATTTATTTGTAATGTAGCCCTGTACCAGTTTGTTCCCTTTCCCCCTTCCAAAATTGTATTTAATGGGATGCCCTTGCTCCTAGGCCCATGAGTTATTTTTTTCTAAATTCCCAGCCAAGGGACTGGCCGAATGTTAGGGAGGGGTTGGTGAGTGTAACACCCTCTAGTGTTGCTAGAGTTTTTGTGTTAGTGTAGGTGTGTTTTTCCTTGGTTTGGCAGGGTTCCAGGGAGAGCTGGATGACTCACAGGCAACATCACTGAGATCTCCCCCCTACTTCTAGAATGTACTGGAACCTTTTAGAACAATGGGACGGGAAGAAAGGTGGAGCTGCCTGGAGTATTCAGAGGGTCCTGACCAATCCCCAACAGAAGGGTTGGCAGGGTGCAGGCCCCCTCAAATACTCTGGGTTAGCCCAGCTGGGGCAGTATGGAGTTTGGGAGTAATCAGGAGATGGAGTGTTAGGCTTTCGGGGCCTTTGAAAGTAGCTCCCCAGTCTGGCAGGGGGGGTGCATACTCAGGTCTGGGCTCGGGGGCAGAAGGTACCCCTCTTCATGACACACAGAGGGATCCTGATCAGGAGGCATGGGGTCAAGGAGAGGACAACAACCACGTGGGCTGGTGAGTGATACAGTCAGAGGACTGAGCGGCATGCCTGAAGGGACTGGGTGCAAGCAGTCTGAGGTGGATGCAGAGTCAGACTGGGAGGACTGTGGAGAAGTAGCCAGGAGGTCTAGAGAAAGGGGCAGCTGCATCCAGGCGGGCTGGCAGTGCCTGAATAGGTGGTACTGGGAGCAGTAGCCACAGAGAAGGACAGCTAGCACCAAAGACCTAATTTTTGCTGCACCAAAGGGGCCCACAGTCTCTGCCTGCAAAGGGCATTTTCTATGGTCTGAATACGCTCTTGTCAGACCATCCACAAAGTACTAGCTGGTCCTGGGAGTAGTAGTTCTACAAGCAAGTTTGAGGTAGAAGAAAGGAGTGTGTGTATATATACCGGATATACAGTATATAGGTTTAGTAGCTTAAAAGTTCTGTTGATCAAGTGGGCATCCCGTATTAACCCTTCCCCATCCAAGTTCAAATCCCCCTAATAAATAAAACAAACAAAGCTGCAAGAACTGTTTCTTGACTCCAGAGTGTATGGAAAATGTGTGTGCATGGCTGTGCAGGATGGGAGATAACCAACATTCACCAGCAGCTCCTATGGAGGTAGCGTTACACATGAATGGACGGTGTACTGACATGTAAACAAAAATGCATTCTGTATGCTTGCCAACTAGTCAGCTGACCAACTAGTCAAAAATGAAAAATGTTGACAATTGTTTTTATGATCGATTTATAATCAATTATGTCGATTAGTTGTTTCAAGCCTAGTGCTATTATAAAGTAAGTGCCTGCTTGATACCAATGTGATTTATGATTACAGCTCAGCACCAGTACTACATACTTATTGATGGAGGATCATGGGATCTATACAGTAGAATTGTATCTGTTATTAAACCCCTAGGGGTCAATAGGATGTAATTCTGTGTATAATTTATGATGCATACGTACACTCACCGGCCACTTTATTAGTTATGCCTTGCTAGTAGCGGGTTGGACCCCCTTTTGCCTTCAGAACTTCCTTAATTCTTCATGGCATAGATTCAACAAGGTGTTGGAAACATTCCTCAGGGATTTTGGTCCATATTGACATGATGGCATCATGCAGTTGCTGCAGATTTGTTGGCTCCACATCCATGATGCGAATCTCCCATTCCACCACATCCCAAAGGTGCGTTATTGGATTAAGATCTGGTGACTATGGAGGCCATTGGAGTACAGTGAACTCATTGTGATGTTCAAAAAACCTGTTTGAGATGATTTAAGCTTTGTGACATGGTGCATTATCCTGCTGGAAGAGCCATCAGAAGATGGGTACACTGTAGTCCTAAAGGGATGGACATGGTCAGCAACAATACTCAGGTAGGCCGTGGTGTTTAAACAATGCTGAATTGGTACTAAGGGGCCCAAAGTGTGCCAAGGAAATATCCCCCTCATCATTAAACCACCACCAGCCTGAACCGTTGATACAAGACAGGATAGATCCATGCTTTCATGTTGTTTATGCCAAATTATGACCCTACCATCTGAATGTCACAGCTGAAATAGAGACTCATCAGACTAGGCAACGTTTTTCCAATATTCTATTGTCCAATTTTGGTGAGCGTGTGTGAATTGTAGCCTCGGTTTTCGGTATTAAGCTGACAGGAGTGGCACCCGGTGTGGTCTTCTACTACTGTAGCCCATTTGAGTCAAGGTTCGATGTGTTGTGCATTCAGAGATGGTATTCTGCATACCTTGGTTGTAATGAGTGGTTATTTGAGTTACTATTGCCTTTCTATCTAATCTCAAACCAGTCTGCCCATTCTCCTTTTGGCCTCTGACATCAACAGGGCATTTTGAATTTGGGGAAAGCCAGGATGAGGAAGATGGAGGGCAGCTAGTTAACTGAATGCTGCAAGTTCACTTTTTACCTGATTACTTTGCACTTAAACCCCCCTCGTGACCAGACCAATTTTCAGCTTTTGGCGCTGACATACTTTGAATGACAATTGCGCTGTCATACAACACTGTACCCAAATGAAATTTTTATCATTTTTTTTCCCACAAATAGAGCTTTCTTTTGGTGGTATTTAATCACAGCTGGGGTTTTTATTTTTTTCTAAACAAACAAAAAAAGATGGAAAATTAAAAAAAAAAAAATCATGTTAATAGTTTGTTATAAAATTTTGCAAACAGGTAATTTTTCTGCTTCATTGATATGCACTGATGAGGCTGCACTGGTGGGCACTGATAGGCTGCACTGGTGGGCACTGATAGGCTGCACTGGTGGGGACAGATAAGTCGGTACTGATGGGGACAGCAAAGATGGCACTGATGGGCACGGATGGGTGGCACTTATGGGCACTGATGGATGACACTGATGGGCACTGATAGGTGGCACTAATGGGCACTGGTAGGGGACACCGATGAGCACTGGTAGGTGACACTGATGTGCAGCACTGGCACTGTGGGCACTGACAGATGGCACTGTGGGCACTGACAGATGGCACTGTGGGCACTGACAGATGGTACTGTGGACACTGACCAATGGCACTGGGCACTGACAGATGGCACTGTGGGCACTGGTAG
>JAQSEC010001032.1:0-13158 GCA_028564925.1 Lithobates sylvaticus | reverse complement strand
TGTTTATTTTCGTTTCGTTTTTTTCGTTTCCGTTGATTCGTAACGATTCGTACATTCGTAAGTCGTCGGTGTTCGTATTCGTAACGATTCGTACATTCGTAAGTCGTCGGTGTTCGTATTCGTAACGATTCGTACATTACTAAGAGTTATTTTTTCGTTGATTCGTTTTTTCGTTAGTTTAATTTTCGTTTATTCGTTTATTCGAAATTCAGACGCATTCGTATTTATTTGTACATTCGTAACATTCGTAGATTCGTAATCGGAGCATAATTCATAATTTTATGTAATGTGTATGCTATTATTACATTTTAATAATTTACGAATCGAAAAAAAAAAGTTACGAATCGGAAAAAAAAAGTTACGAATCGAAAAAAAAAGTTACGAATGTACGAATTTTTTCGTTCAATCTATTCGAAGCACATTAAGCAGCGCCATTGTAAGGAACACGGAAAATTACCAATTCAACAAAAAAAAAAAAGTTACGAATCGAAAAAAAAAGTTACGAATCGAAAAAAAAAGTTACAAATGTACGAATTTTTTCGTTCAATCTATTCGAAGCACGTTAAGCAGCGCCATTGTAAGGGACATGGAAAATTACCAATTCAACAAAAAAAAAAATTACGAATCGAAAAAAAAAGTTACGAATCGAAAAAAAAAAAGTTACAAATGTACAAATTTTTTCGTTCAATCTATTCGAAGCACATTAAGAAGCACCATTGTAAGGGACACGGAAAATTACCAATTCAACAGAAAAAATAAAGTTACAAATCGAAAAAAAAAGTTACGAATCGAAAAAAAAAGTTACAAATGTACGAATTTTTTCGTTCAATCTATTCGAAGCACATTAAGCAGCACCATTGTAAGGGACACGGAAAATTACCAATTCAACAAAAAAAAAAGTTACGAATGTACGAATGTTTTCGTTCATTTTCGTTGTTCCTTTTTTCGTTTTTCAGATTTTCTTCATTCGTACATTCGTTGTTTCTAATTCGGTTTTTTTCGGATTTTTGTTGTTTTTCGGATTCGTTCGATTCGAACGATTCGTTAATCGGATTTGTACGATTCGAACGATTCGTTCATTCGTATGAAAACGAACGAACGAAAAAAACGAAAAACGAAAAAAAACGAAACGAATTGCACATGTCTACCCGTGATCAACTGCAAACAAACTCAAAGGTGACCTAAAACATGGCCAATGGTTTATATCTCCCAAATGGATTTACAATACGCTATATGGTCAAAAGTTTGTTGGCGCTTGACCCTCATGCCTACTATGTGACCAAAAGTATGTGGACACCTCCCCAAATGATTAACATAAGGTATTTCCAGTGAAGGATACAATTAGTGTTACAACATACAAAGACATCAATAGACATGTGCAATTCGTTTAGTTTTTTTTTGTTTTTCGTTTTTTTTTTCGTTATTTTCGTTCATTCGTTATCGTACGAATGAACGAACGATTCGCTAAAAATTTGAACGAATAACAAATCATTCAAATCGAACGAATCCGAAAACAACGAAAATCCGAAAAAAACAAATTAGAAACAACGAATCTACGAAAGAAGAAAATCCGAAAAACGAAAACAGGAACAACGAAAATCAAAATGAACGAAAAAATTCATACATTCGTAACTTTTTTTTGTTGAATTGGTAATTTTCCGTGTCCCTTACAATGGCGCTGCGTAACGTGCCTCGATTGGATTGAACGAAAAAATTTGTACATTCGTAACTTTTTTTTTTTTTCGATTCGTAATTTTCCGTGTCTCTTACAATGGCGCTGCTTAACGTGCTTCGAATGGATTGAACGAAAAAATTCGTACAGTCGTAACTTTTTTTTTCGATTCGTAATTTTCCGTGTCTCTTAAAATGTAATAATAGCATACACATTACATAAAATTATTAATTATGCTCCGATTACAAATCTACGAATGTTACGAATGTACAAATAAATACGAATGCGTCCGAATTTCGAATAAACGAATAAACGAAAATTAAACTAACGGAAAAACGAATCAACGAAAAAATAACTCTAACGAAAATAGGAATCGTTACGAATGTGAACACCGACGACGTACGAATTTACGAATCGTTACGAATCAACGGAAACGAAAAAAACGAAACGAAAATAAACAAATTTTTTGTTGTGCACATGTCTAGACATCAAGATAAATTGTGTGATTCCAACTGGCAACAGTTTTGGGGAAGATCTTGTTCTGTTCCAACATGGCAATGCCCCTGTTTAAAAAAATCAACTCCATAAAGACATGGATTGATGAGTCTGGTGCAGTGATTCTCAACCAGGGTTCCTCCAAAGGTTGCTAGGGGTTCCTTCAGCATTGGGCCATTTCTGCCTCTCAGATAAGTTCCCAACCGACACCATTGATCTTTTTAGCTATCTGTAAGGAGGCAATTCTTCCCAATGACCACAAGTGTAAGGACCATTCTTTCCACTCACCATCACACTATTGTATCATGAGTTGTAGATTTCCAATTTTTAGCTGGGGTTCCCCGAGACCGGAGAACTATTTCAAGGGTTCCTCTGTGTTGAAAAGGTTGAGAAAGGCTGGTCTGGTGTGTAGGAACTCAAGTGTCCTTCACAAAGCCCTGACCTCAACTCTACTGAACACCTTTGGGATAAATTGGAATGAGCCAGGACTTTTCATTCAACAGCTCCGTAAAGACATGGTTTGACCAGTTTGGTGTGGAGGAACTCAAGTGTCCTTCACAAAGCCCTGACCTCAACTTTACTGAACACCTTTGGGATAAATTGGAATGAGCCAGGACTTTTCATTCAACAGCTCCGTAAAGACATGGTTTGACCAGTTTGGTGTGGAGGAACTCAAGTGTCCTTCACAAAGCCCTGACCTCAACTCTACTGAACACCCTTGGGATAAATTGGAATGAGCCAGGACTTTTCATCCAACAGCTTCATAAAGACATAGTTTGACCAGTTTGGTGTGGAGGAACTCAAGTGTCCTTCACAAAGCCCTGACCTCAACTCTACTGAACACACTTGGGATGAATTGGAATGAGCCAGGACTTTTCATCCAACAGCTCCGTAAAGACATGGTTTGACCAGTTTGGTGTGGAGGAACTCAAGTGTCCTGCAAAGAGCCCTGTCCTCAACTCAAGAGACACCCTTCAAAATTGCGTGGAAAGCCTTCCCAGAAGAGTGCAGGCTGTTTATAGCTTCAAAATGGAGGCCAACTCAATGAAAATGACCAAGGGCTTGGAACTGGATGTCACACAAGATACAGTAGGCTTGGCCTGGCATCTTAACTCTACTGCCTTATTTGCATTAGCTGGAAACCCAAACCAAAACTGGTGGTTTGTTGTAATTGTGATGCTGAAGTATTCAAATTCAAGTAAGATGCTTTTGCACTGATAACAGTGAGAAGATAAAAATCAAAAAGGCCAGAGCCCTTTGGCCCGCGTGTTGGTGGATATAATATGTTATGGCAGTGATGACTAAACCTTCAGTAGGGTTTGGTCTGGAAAGGAAACAGCTGCTTGTTATATGGATATTGTGTACCAATACCATCTGCTCCGATTGTGTTCTCTAAGATGACAAATAACGGCTCTCCATTCTGTGCTTGTCCAGAGACTCTTTGGCTCGGCTCATGGGTGAAGACATAATTCCCCATCACATTTGCCAGATATTACAGAGAGATGAAATCCCGGCCATCTGTTGTTTGTTTCAGCGGTTATGTGTTCTCCACATTTCCTTTCAAACAGTCTCTACAAGTGATGATATGATTAGCTGGGTTCCACCTCAACTACTTTAAGGCCCAAATCTGGGCTGCTGTTAAATGTACCTCTGCGGTTGGGTACAAATCCCAGTACCCCACATGTCTTAAATGGTTATTATCAGCCCAGGGGGGAAAGGAATAAGTACAATTATTTACCCAATTTCTCACTCCTTTATCACCCAGCACTTTCCTTCACTTATACAAATATAAAGCTGCGCCAAAAAATGATGTACTACAATATACAGTGTAAGCCAAGAGAAAGCACATACAGTAGGGATTTATGAGAAAATAATGACAGAATCACATAAGTCCATATATTGATAACTTCTGCAAATATCAGCTCAAAATTAAACAGTCACTTATAATTCCCCATGACGTCCCCGTGCGTCAGAGGGGGCGGGGTTACCAGGTGGCCCCGCCCTCCGTTATGAAAGACCTGTCAGACGCAGCGAAGCCTCACACAGCGGGAGCCTCCCATTGCGCGGAGCGGCCCAGAAGAGACACCGACGCCGTGGAAGAAGATGCTGGACGAGAAGACCAGAGCAAGAAGAAGCGGATCGGAGGAAGAAGATGATGGAAGAAGATGATGGAAGAAGAAGATCGAAGAAGATGCCGGAAGGAGAAGATGAAGAAACCGAAGGATGAAGAAAGGAAGAAGGAAGAGCAGAAGAAAGAAGATTTTAATAAAGGAATTGTCAAAGACCGTCTCCTGTAATTTTTAAAATTTTTGACACTTTTTTTGAAATTGTAGGGGTACCCCTTACCATTTCACACAGGGGGGGGGGGGCGGGATCTGGGGGTCCCCTTGTTAAAGGGGGCTTCCAGATTCCGATAAGCCCCCCGCCCGCAGACCCCCACAACCAATGGCCAGGGCTGTGGGGAAGAGGCCCTTGTCCTCATCAACATGGGGACAAGGTGCTTTGGGGGGGACCCCAAAGCACCCTCCCAATGTTGAGGGCATGTGGCCTGGTACGGTTCAGGAGGGAGGGGGGGCCGCTCTCGTCCCCCCCTCTTTTCCTGTGGCCTGCCAGGTTGCGTGCTCGGATAAGGGTCTGGTATGGATTTTGAGGGGACCCCAAGCCATTTTTTTTTTTTTTTTATGGCCGGGGTTCCCCTTAAAATCCATAGTAGACCTGAAGGGCCTGGTAATTGAATTTGGGGGGACCCCCACGCTTTTTATTTTTTGTTTTTTTTATTTTTATCAAAGACTTTTTTTTTATCAATGACTTTCAATGAATGACTGTTCTCTGTGTTACGGGAGCCGTCAATTCATTAGCCGCAAGTGATTTTAAATAGCTTTTTTTCCTGCAAAAATTACACTTTGTGCAGGGACAGTTCTAAGCATGGGAAACAGGCGCCCCTTCACAGGCATACTTTAGACACCCCCCAGATGCGTTACTGCAATGCTGTACTAACAGCACGCACACACTAATCCCCAGAATCACAGCACATAATGTCAGCAGTCAGCACACTGACACGCCGGAACACAATATACGAGGCCGCCGGCGCGGCGGCCTTTTATAATGTGGGCGTGTACTAAACCCCCTGAGCTATAGTTGGCCACAGGCATCCTGCCTGTGGCCAATTATTGCTCTCCTCGCTGCTGGCTCTATGATTGGCCAAGCATGCGGGTCACAGTGCATGCTTGGCCAATCATCAGCCGGCAATGCACTGCGACCGTTCGCATCACACGAATAGTTCCGGGCTTGACATGGGTTTGAATCGAACACCGGGCCCATTCCTACAATTAACCATCCAAGTCTATGTTTTATTCAACTTCTTATCAATATCACATAACCTGTACTGCTTAAGGTGTGCCACTGGCAGCTGTTTTTTTTTATTATTATTCATAACTACAGAGACAGAGACAGCTACTCTACTAAAGGGAGACTCCGAAGCAAAAACGAACAGATCTTTACAATTCAGTCATAAAATAAAGAACATAAATCACGTAGACATGTCAAAGTCCCATCAAAGATTACACCCACAAGACATTACAATAACAGCACACAATGGCTTTCTTTTAGGACAAAAGGCACCTCCAAGGAAAACCGTCACTGGTTTATACACACAAAGAAGTAAGGACGACTAAACTAACTCGACTCGAATTCCTGAATTACCATACAGACATTACCCCAGGCTGGCAGTCACATTTATTTAGTAGAGCGGGACTTCTGTACCTAAATCATAAATAACAATGTAACACGTTGCAGTTTACCTCCCCCTACCCGCCCTGCCAGTAATGTACTTCCTGTCCCGGTGTATTTAATTGTTGAAAAGGGAGCAAATCATAGACATGTGCACAACAAAAAAATGTGTTTATTTTCGTTTCGGTTTTTTCGTTTCCGTTGATTCGTAACGATTCGTAAATTCGTAAGTCGTCGGTGTTCGTATTCGTAACGATTGGTTATTTTCGTTAGAGTTATTTTTTCGTTGATTCGAATTTCCGTTTATTCGTTTATTCGAAATTCGGACACATTCGTATTTAAAAGTACATTCGTAACATTCGTAGATTCGTAATCGGAGCATAATTCATAATTTTATGTAGTGTGTATGCTATTATTACATTTTAAGAGACACAGAAAATTACGAATCGAAAAAAAAAAAAAAAGTTTACGAATGTACGAATTTTTTCGTTCAATCCATTCGAAGCACGTTAAGCAGCGCCATTGTAAGAGACACGGAAAATTACGAATCGAAAAAAAAAAAAAAAAGTACGAATTTTTTCGTTCAATCCATTCGAGGCACGTTAAGCAGCGCCATTGTAAGAGACACGGAAAATTACGAATCGAAAAAAAAAAAAAAAAAAAAGTTACGAATGTACGAATTTTTGTCATTCAATCCATTCGAAGCACGTTACGCAGCGCCACTGTAAGAGACACGGAAAATTCCGAATCGAAAAAAAAAAAAAAAAGTTACGAATTTACGAATTTTTTCGTTCAATCCATTCGAGGCACGTTAAGCAGCGCCATTGTAAGGGACACGGAAAATTACCAATTCAAAACAAAAAAAAAGTTACGAATGTACTAATTTTTTCGTTCAATCCATTCGAAGCACGTTAAGCAGCGCCATTGTAAGAGACACACGGAAAATTACGAATCGAAAAAAAAAAGTTACGAATGTACGAATTTTTTCGTTCAATCCATTTGAAGCACGTTAAGCAACGCCATTGTAAGAGACACGGAAAATTACGAATCGAAAAAAAAAGTTACGAATGTACTAATTTTTTCGTTCAATCCATTCGAAGCACGTTAAGCAGCGCCATTGTAAGAGACACGGAAAATTACGAAAAAAAAAAAAAAAAAAAAAGTTACGAATGTACGAATTTTTTCGTTCAATCCATTCGAAGCACGTTAAGCAGCGCTATTGTAAGAGACACGGAAAATTACGAAAAAAAAAAAAAAGTTACGAATGTACGAATTTTTTCGTTCAATCCATTCGAAGCACGTTAAGCAGCGCTATTGTAAGAGACACGGAAAATTACGAATCGAAAAAAAAAAAAAGTTACGAATGTACGAATTTTTTCGTTCAATCCATTCGAAGCACGTTAAGCAGCGCTATTGTAAGAGACACGGAAAATTACGAAAAAAAAAAAGTTACGAATGTACGAATTTTTTCGTTCAATCCATTCGAAGCACGTTAAGCTGCGCCATTGTAAGAGACACGGAAAATTACGAATCGCAAAAAAAAAAAAAAAGTTACGAATGTACTAATTTTTTTTTCGTTCAATCCATTCGAGGCACGTTAAGCAGCGCCATTGTAAGAGACACGGAAAATTACCAATTCAACAAAAAAAAAAAAAGTTACGAATGTACGAATTTTTTCGTTCATTTTGATTTTCGTTGTTCCTGTTTTCGTTTTTCGGATTTTCTTCTTTCGTACATTCGTTGTTTCTAATATGTTTTTTTCGGATTTTCGTTGTTTTCGGATTCGAACGATTCGAACGATTCGTTAAAATTTTTTAGCGAATCGTTCGTTCATTCGTACGAAAAAGAATGAACGAAAATAACGAAAAAAAAAACGAAAAACGAAAAAAAAAATAAACGAATTGCACATGTCTAGCATATCAGATACATTCATTGCTAGGGTGTAAATACACTGAAAGAATTTTAGTTCAATCTGAGTTCATTAGGGAACAGGCAAAGTTACAGGCATATATATCAGTAAGATATCATGAAGCATTGAAAGGTTCATTGGATACAATCCAAGGTTTGGTAGACGTTATTGGAAACAATGAATGCATACGGTGAACGAAAATAAAACACAAGTAGCAAAGTTGCATTCGGTGTTTAAGGCATCGGAGGTGGTTATTTAAGAATGATAGGCTTCGTAAGTCTTATGCCGCGTACACACGAAGGGACTATCCCGCGGGATTATCCGCTGGACCGAAGTCCAGCGGATAATCCCCTCGTGTGTAGGCGCCGGCGGACTTTTTTTGGCCAAAGTACGGCGGACTAAAGTTTCAGGTTTTGTTCTCAAATTATCCGCTGGACTTGGCAGTCCAGCGGATAATCCGGTCGTGTGTAGTATGGTCCGGCGTACCAAAAAGGACGCATGCTCAGTAGCTATTATGTCACGGACTCGCTCGGTCTGGTAAAACTAGCCTTCGTTTTGAAGCTCGCACAATCGTCACGCTGTTTAATTTTTTTTTTTTTTTTTTTTCTGACAGCGGGATTTGTATGGTATCGTACTTGAAGAATGATTTTGCCTTGCTGCTTGTATATTCACGCAGAGTACTCCCGAACGTTTTTTCTTCAGCATTCTTTAGTGAAGTTATATATTTGTATATATATATATATATATATATATATATATATATATATATATATATATATATATATATATATATATATATAGATATAGATATAGATATAGATATAGATATAGATATAGATATAGATATCCAAATCACCAAATGAAAAATATATCTATATTTCTCAATAAGCGCAAAAAAATATATATCGATATCTACATATATATATATATATATATGTATAAATCTATATAGATATATAGATCTATACGTGTATAAAAATAAAATTATATATATATATATATATATATATATCTATATATTATATATGTACATATATCTCTATATAGATATTTTTTATTATTTGTTGGTTATCAAAAGGATTAGTTATTACACATGATACAATTGTGGAGTCAGCAGAGCTTGCCCTTAATTCCGATCTTAAACCTCACCTTTCCAGCGACTGCACTTGCAGTTCCATTGAAGTTGCACTTTACACTTGTATTGTCAAATGAATGTTTAGACATGTACCTGCCTACTCCTAAAGAAACTATGTTTTTGAATATCAAGCACGTATATCATTATTTGATGAAAATAAAATGACCATTTATTCTGGTTAAAACAAACAAGGCAAAACAAAATAGGAAGGCAACACTGGAGCCACTTGTAGATTTTGTGAAGACTTTTTGCCCCAACGGCAGACACCAAGTTTGTGAAGCCAAAAATTAAGCTTGGGCACATTTCATCCAATATAGGGAGCACAAGAAGATTGACCAGGAATCAGACAGACCAGGAACAGCAGCAGATGACATCTATGTCCCCAAGCTGTGGCACTACAACAGCCTGTGTCTTCTGTGAGACCAGACTGAAGCCAGGCAATCACTTCCGACTCTTCGCACCACGCTTCCCTGCACTCTTCCCTGCAGTCTTCCCTGCACGCTTCCTTGGAGGCTGACTTGTGGTAGGAGGAGGAGTAGGAGGAGGAGGAGGAGGAGGAGGAGGAGAAGGAAGACGAGGAGGAGGAGGAGGAGAAGTTGGTGTCGGGCCTTCATGGGTCAGGCGGGTGGATTCTCGTAATTCACCCCTCAAACCCCCCCTAATTGCCTCAGAAATTAGGCCCTCACACAGGTGCCGTTGGCCCCTCTCCATTTGCAGCAACCTGCTGGACACGTAGCTGCCATAGCCCTCTTCTGGAAGGGGGGGTTTGTCGAGAATCGCACTCGCCTTCCGAATCAGTTCCAGTGATTCCTCCTCCACAATGGTCATCCTCCTGGGCCTTCTTGGGGGTAAGGGCAGGGGTCGAGGTAGACTTCTTAATTGGGTCTGGCTGTCACTCTGGCTCGTGCTGGGCCCAGCCACCTCCTGGCTCTCGCTGGGCATGTCCTCCTCCTCCTCCATACCACTTGTCCCGGCATCATCCTGGGTCAGCTCATCCTGTGTGCAAATAAAAACAAAAATCAAACACCTGTTTTGTGGTTTCTGGCCTACTCAATCATCCAATTGTAAACTTAGGAACGAGCATCTAAATTTTCCAAAAGATCCAAAAGGCTATCATTTGGACCCCTGCATTTTCCAAGCAGATCACCAATGTTGTCTAACGCTTTTTTTTGCCACTACTGGATGTATGTATACACTATATATGTATCGATATGTTGCACCAACACTTTTTAGAAGTGTGCATAATTTTTGTCAGTTTTTTTTCACAATTCTGAGTTCAGGGTGTTAATTGTTTCACATTTTAACGTTGACAGCATTAATATTCACACAATCACAATTTAGGCTACTAAATATATACCTGGCTCCAGCTGGGCGCATCAGCCTGCTCCAAGGTGGAGGGGTCTTCTCCTTCCGTGGAAGCCTCAGCTGGGGTGGAGGGAAGAGTGGAGGGAAGAGTGGAGGGAAGGGTGGAGGGAAGAGTCGACAGTGATTCCCTGGGTTCCATCTGGTCACCTATAAAAGTCAGTTGGTTGTAGTACCACAGCTTGGGTACATAAACATTCTCTGCTGCTGCTCCTGATCTGACTGATTCCTCAATCTTCTTGCGCTCCCGCTTGTACATGTGCCTTAAACTTGCAATTCTGGCTTCCACAAACTTGGTGTTTGCGTTGGGGACTTTAGTCTTCACAAAAGCCACAAGTGGCCCCAGTGTTGCCTTCCGGACATCCCTATTGCCATACAAAGGGTTCTTGAGCTGCCACAGGTTGGTATTTTTTCTGTACAGGGCAATGAATTCGGACATGAACTGCTGGTCCTTGAATGGATTCAACTGGGGTGATGACATGTTTGTTTCTGTTTTGTTAGTAATGGCAATACAAAAGACCAAAAACACAAATGTTACTTAAAACGCACAACCAGTTTTTCTTAACAAACATTACACAACACACCCACACACAGGCAGCAACACATCCACACAGGCAGCAACCCCTACACACAGGCAGCAACCCCTACACACAGGCAGCAACCCCTACACACAGGCAGCAACCCCTACACACAGGCAGCAACACATCCACACAGGCAGCAACCCCTACACACAGGCAGCAACCCCTACACACAGGCAGCAACCCCTACACACAGGCAGCAACACATCCACACAGGCAGCAACCCCTACACACAGGCAGCAACCCCTACACACAGGCAGCAACCCCTACACACAGGCAGCAACACATCCACACAGGCAGCAACCCCTACACACAGGCAGCAACCCCTACACACAGGCAGCAACCCCTACACACAGGCAGCAACACATCCACACAGGCAGCAACCCCTACACACAGGCAGCAACCCCTACACACAGGCAGCAACCCCTACACACAGGCAGCAACCCCTACACACAGGCAGCAACACATCCACACAGGCAGCAACCCCTACACACAGGCAGCAACACACACATATCCTTAAAAAATGCTGGCCCAAAACCCAAAAAAAAAACACAGTAATGCATCCTAGAAAACACTTACCTTCGTACAGAGCGCTCGCTACTTCCGTTCGGGAACACGTGGGCCCCTCAAACAGCCTTATATACACTGCGCACGCGTCGAAGTCCGCCTGCGTCCTCCGCGTCGCCCGCCCATGACGTTCCTCATGACGAGTATTCCCCGCCCCGCTTCCCCTCGTTGCATTGTTGGTGAATTAATTCATGAATATGGCGGACACATTCTCAGCCAGTAGCGCGGAGGAAAGCCAAGAAGCCAACACATCTACATCCAGCAGCAGATATAAGGCCACCAATATGGCCTTTGAAGAGATGGTGGAGATGGTGGACATCCTCCAAAGGGAAGATTACGACGGGGAAAATGGGCCGTACCCTCGTCCCAACTTGCGCAAGGACAAGATTCTCACTACAATCGTCAGCACCCTGGAGCAGAAATTCGGCGTACGAAGGGCAAGGATCAACTGCGCAAACGATGGTCCGACATCAAATCCAGGGAGCACGATCAATACAGGAGAATTCGAAAAGCCATCAAAAAAAGTAAGTCAAGCACGTGCGCTACTATGGTTATACTTGATATGTCTAATCTTGCGCAGATGTAATTACCATTCGTCCGTGAAACGTGCGCAGATGTTATTACCATTCGTTCGTGAAACTTGCGCAGATGTAATTACCATTCGTCCGTGAAACTTGCGCAGATGTTATTACCATTCGTACCTGAAACTTGCGCAGATGTAATTACCATTCGTCCGTGAAACTTGCGCAGATGTTATTACCATTCGTACCTGAAACTTGCGCAGATGTAATTACCATTCGTCCGTGAAACTTGCGCAGATGTAATTACCATTCGTCCGTGAAACTTGCGCAGATGTTATTACCATTCGTACCTGAAACTTGCGCAGATGTAATTACCATTCGTCCGTGAAACTTGCGCAGATGTAATTACCATTCGTCCGTGAAACTTGCGCAGATGTTATTACCATTCGTACCTGAAACTTGCGCAGATGTAATTACCATTCGTCCGTGAAACTTGCGCAGATGTTATTACCATTCGTACCTGAAACTTGCGCAGATGTAATTACCATTCGTACCTGAAACTTGCGCAGATGTAATTACCATTCGTCCGTGAAACTTGCGCAGATGTTATTACCATTCGTTCGTGAAACTTGCGCATATTTGATGAAAGTTCCGTTTGTCTTCATAACGTTTATTGAGTTTACCTGGCTTTGGGTTGTTGGAGTTGTAAGGTTGTTTATTATTGTCACTATCTATACAATTACTGCTGTAGTAAGGGTTTTACGGGTAACTTACACAGGGACTCCAGAGGCTGTTTTGGGGGGGGGGGATAAATATGTTAAGCAGGGTCTCATGCTCACAATTCCCAAAAAATGCTCATCATCTCTAAATACTGTAGGTGGTGACTTTTCAAAGAAGTACACTCACCTGTCCCTTGGATGGTGCAGCTACAATCTCTGATCTTGCAATCATGAAATTAATGTTTGCGGCTTCACTTCCCGGGTCACTATTGGGCATGCGCCAGTTGCGCAATGCAATAGGACTGGTCCGCGCAAGCTCGGGGACCCCTGTGTGTCCCAGCAGACAGCACGGTGGGACGGGATGTGGCGTATACTTCTGTGGGAGTCTAGGGCCGGATGTGTGTGCAAATACCTGCCTTACACAGGTATCTGCAACCCATCCCCCCTAAAACGTTCAAAATAAGCCACCAC
>JAQSEC010001848.1:0-13088 GCA_028564925.1 Lithobates sylvaticus | reverse complement strand
AATGAGTAAAGATGCAAGTCCTTATATACAAATTTAAACATCTGGAATCAATTAATGAAGTAATAAAGAATCAATTAACCAATCTTAAACAATAAAGTACACATTTTCAGAGTGGAGGTCTGTCAGGTGCAATTGATTTCCTCAACACACACGGGATATGCTAAAAAAAAAAAACACCTATAATTGGAATCTATATACAGTTCATCTACAACAATATCAAAACAATAGACAGTGGATATATTAAGTAACAAATTGTACATGGCTAAACAGACTAGAGAAAAAAATATATATATCAAAATCTGAATTCAAACCATTGGGAAACAATGTATGGTATCTAAACGGTGGATACAGTTTTTTAAAGGGTTAACTCTCTATTACCCCTGCGCTTGTTCCTAGGTATCCTATCCTAGGTATGTCACTTTTTTTTCTATTACATTTTAAGTGCTGCAATCCTCTTATGGTTTTTCTATATATGGCCCATGGGAAGGCCTGATTACTTGGCATTAAGACTTATTACCGTGTGGTACTTCACCTGGAAACTTCGTCTTATATATATATGCATATACTGTATATTTTTAGTCAATTTATACAATAAGAAAATACTTTCAGTCCTTTTATTAAATTAGCAAAGTTAGTTTGTTTTTCTTCCATAAAACATGACACTTATAATACAGTGTGCTTGAGCAAGCCGAATGTCTTCCAGTTAGGGTTTACATATAATTTATAAGAGACCAGCTTGATTTAATAATGTTGTCAATTTAGGGTAATTAATCAGTCTTCACACCATGCTCTTTCTTCACTAATTGCAGCAGCTCTCACGTCCACATCAAATCAAATCTTTAATTAAACCATGATCCTTTTGCACATTATCCTGTAGCTATATTTGGTTGTGTTATAGGCCATCAGCTGTTGATAACTTTTTGGGCCTAAAAGCACATATAGATTGGCCTCACTAGTAAGTACTGTAGGTTAGCTTTCTGACCACAGCTCATATGTTTTTGCATCACCACTATTGTGGAAGTGATGCTTGACCTGCATAACAGTATAACACACAGGCTGTTAAGCTGTGTAGATAAAACATGGCAAATTCTGGCTACAGGAGTCATTCTTTGTTGGTGATCGGGGAGACTGGAGCGGGTTGTGGTGTTCACCAAGTATGTGATGAGGAGTGAAAGCCTGTGACCTTGGCATACTTACTTAAAGTAAAAATATAGGCAAAACTTTTTTATTCACTTTGGAAAGAGTAAGTGAGGGTTATAACCCCTGTCAGACCCCCCCTCCCCCCATCTGTATCTCATTGTGGAGATTTCTCTTCACTTCCTGTCCCATAGCCAAACAGGAAGTGAGAGGAAATCCTTGCAAATTAAGGGCATTCCTTAAGTACCCCCAGATGACCAGATCTAGTGTCCCCATTGGAAGATTTCCCCTCTATTACTTTTCTAGGGACAACTCAAAATTTGGGATTTTCTTTTACTTTCACTTTTAATGATAATGGTAAACAGGACATATATAGAGGGTGAATCTCCCTAATGGGGACACAGACAGCAATAATAACTGACAAGCATTCTAATCCCTCTCCACTCTATATTTTTGCCTTTAGTTATACTTTAAATTGGAGAGCTAATATAAATGCGTGGGTTGAGACTAACAGAGATGTTGGCCTAAGCACCTACTGCAAGTAATAGCTCATGGGCTATAACAATGCTATAGAACTATAAGGTGTAATAGGAGCATGCCTCGATTATAAACATACAGTACTATTTTTTTTAAAACATAATTCTATGTATATTTTGTAGTTATATGTGCACATAGAACAAAACCTTCTTTTCATAATACGTAGTCACCCTGTGCTGCCTGATTTGCACAATTGCACAACAGTTATACTTTCCTGTCTCTTCTTCTAGTGCAAGTTTATGAGTCAGCTGTCTTATTAAAAGCAATGTATTCACTTTGTGACAGATATCTTAATTCAAATGGTGTAAAGAAGGGAGGCAGAGTGATTGCAATTTCAAGCATTTGCTCCCTCTAGTGGCTAATCTACAATTATTTTTTTTTTTAAATCAATAATAAAATACAGAAGAGCAAAATAAAAGTTTGGACAATTTTATATTTGACATTAGATCTTAAGCAGATTTGATGAAACATGCATATAGCCAAAATTACTAATCTGGATATCTTTCTAAACCAATTTTATGCCTTTGGTTGAAAATGGATACTTTAAAATGTAACATTTCTAGATAGAAAACTTGCCCTCTGTCATTGCTTTTTTATGTGGATATTTTCTGCTGGCATTTACTGTTATCAGGTGCTAAATGTATCAACTGACAGTGATTTACTTCAAATTTACACTTGAGCTTAGTACACATAAATGACAAGCCACAGAGATATCAGGCATATCAGACTCCTCGCCATACAAGTTCCATGTATTTTAATTTATTTTGAAGGAAGGTTATGGTGAACTGTATCATTTTGACCTTTTCATGCATCTTTCCCTTTTCCAGCTATTTATAGTGAGAGTAATCTGTTAAATACAGAGGAGGTAGAAGGCTAAGTATAATACAAAGTATCGGAAAGGTCACTCACTAGCACAAGCAGGCTTGTATAAGAGCTGATATTTTATGATGAGGTCACTGAATGCATCTGGTCCTTTCTCCATAGTGGAGATAGCTCCAACTATTAACAGGAAGGGTTATCAAGAAAGTGACAAACATTTTTCTGACTTGCTCAATCAATACCTCATCGACCTCTCAGCAGAGGCAAGGTCCTGCATATACATGCACCAAGGATTGCAATAACTCCTACAGTGATATATAGGATATTTGTGAAATCAATTTTGAGAAAGCGCTCTGGAATTCAATTATATGCACACTTTTATAGCCATGGGCCTGCTGCATACATTATTGATAAGAAGGTAATTTCTACTAGCAGCACTGACAAATAATAATTCCAAATGTGAATTAAAGGACCACTCTCACAAAAATATCGGATTCAGTTAACTGTATGTGGCAATGATAGTATCTGGTATATTAATTCCTTTTTTTTTTTTTTTTCATTTTACATGCTTCTACTTATAGCTCACTGCAGATTCACCTGCAGATTATGTTATTCAGCAAAGGTGACAGACATTTAGAAACACATCTAAACATTGTTGGGGTACTTGGGAAATTTAAGCAACAGCTTTTTAAACTAATATTTAAATGTGAATAAATGGTATTTGTTATAAACACCCCTGGCAGTGTTTTAGCTATCCTGTAACCCCTGCCACTGTCACTTTTGCTGGTCGCTGGATAAGAAAATAAAAATGTGTGTTAAGGCACTTTGTACAGCCAACTTATACCACTTGTGCCACCTTGTATAGCCTCTTTTCTGGATAGCGTGGTCTGCATATAAATGTATATTTGGAGAAAAAAATTAAAAAGGGTATTTAAAATAAAAGGGAATTATTGATTAAAAACATTGATAAATCCTAAACATATGTTACTGGTTATCAAAAGAAAATGAAAGAGGTCCTTTACAATATTACAATAATGACAATGTGTTTATATCAATGATCCACCACTTTTATAATGCATAGCTGCCCATCACAGTATTAAAACAAAGGGGTATTCGTTATATTACTGAGATGGAAAATGTGGCGATGTGTGCCTACAAAAAAATATATATACATTATTTTTCTACTACATTCAGTCTTTTAGCTAACAATTTTGTGCAGAGAAAATGTTGCACATATGTTGTGTGTATGTATGTATGTATGTTTGCCATTCTACAATTTTAAGCAAATGGTTCATTAGATATTGTATATTATACAAGGTTTGATGTATTTGGATATGCAATGCAGATTTATACTTGATGATGAATAAGTGTGTCTTATTTTAGTAATAGATGTGTGTAATGTTGGTTGGGGGCATTGCCAGGGAGCATACCAAATGCACCAAAACAAATACTACCATTTAAAGGCTTAAGAAAGAGGGAGGGAGGGACTTATGGACTTTTTAGGCACCGTACACTATATTTTATAAACAAAATTTATTAAAGGAAAACAACATACATAAAAAACAGTATACATTTTAAAAGCATATACATCTTGTCAGAAAAGATCAATACAGTACAGAGTCGCATGTGCAGCCTATAGTAGCTAGCCTAAGGGATACCAAAAGACAAGGATCAGCGGTGGATATGAGCTTGGTCCAGAATTGATGAGGTATCCAATACTAAGGCGAGGATGCAGTGTGATGACGATGGAATTTAGCGGAAGCTCTACATGTTTCGCGTTTTCATTTAACGCTTCATCTGGAGCCTAGGATTACAGTAGCTAACAGACAAATATAGAATTTAAAAGACACAGTAAGTATATGCATATAGTTATTCCTTCCTAGATAACATGTTATAATTGTAGATCAAACAATATATATAATCATAACTGCCAAATGTGGCCACCAGGCATGCGTCACACCACCAGAAGGTGAGCCGCAAGGGTATAGGCCAAAATTCCAAACACTCAGTGGGGACGTGTAAAATATAGTGGATTGCTGCCAATTGTATAAAAAGAAGCACTTACTGCAAATCTTTAATGGTTCGAGAGAATATAGGAAAACAGTCCCCGTATCTCCCCGCCAGCCATGAGAGAGAAACAAACGCTGAGGATGGATATGGTGAGATTTAACGTCAATACCCCAGGTGAGAACCTAATTGGTAGCCAAGATATACAGATTTACATAATTATCCATACAGACCTGGACGCATGGACACCATAGTATAGATAACTGAATTTCCCCAAGAGGATTATTAACTGGACTCACCTAGATAGAGGAGGGATACCAGGCTACAAAAGCACACAAGCGCTAGGTTGTTTGTATGTAGGTTCCAAATTGAACGGAACACAACTTATAAAGTAGCATATTGTTACTCAAAACAGGTCTTCAATGGTACTAGAACCGGTCTTCAGTAGGATTTGTGTGGTAAGTCTGCAAGGACGGTAAATAGTAAGGTTGCAACCATTGATCTGTAGGGTATAGGACCATATACATAGATGAGTATATCTACAGAAAAGAAACAGCTAATAGCGTGACCAAGTGGCATACATGCATCTCACCATATCCTGGAGTAGAAGGAATTCTCAATCATCAGCATCATGGCGGCCATGGAGGAAGGGGGACGCTGGCAGAGAGCACACCACGGTGTGCTTAAATACACGTCCCATCCGTAGTCAATATCCGGCGGGCGCCGGCTTGACGTCATCCGGATCGGCAGCACGAACACAGTGCGCATGCGCCAACGTCACGTATCGCGCCTGCGCAGTGAGGCCGAGACGTAAACGATGGCATGCGCATCTTGTTCACGCAGGAAGGCAGCTAGGGGATACTGACGTAGATCTCCCCAGCTGGTTCCTGCTATTCGTCACATAGATGGACAAAGTGACGATGTGCGGCCGCACTGAGTGATGGATGGGCCCAAAATAAATGCGGCGCAACATCGAATGGTGCAACACCATATAGCAGGGGAGCCACAGCAGGCAGATTAAACAACCTCAGACTAGGTTAATAAAAAGAAAAACACAAATATTCATGAATATAGGTATACAGCTCATATTATAATTCTAAAGCAATTAGAACAGGGTATTAGTACTAAAGAGTATTGAACCCTGTAAAAGTTTAATTATCTCAGAGTTAGGACGTTATTTGGGACCATGGGATACATTCATAGGCTGCATTGGACGGGGAATAAGCTCCGATAGATAGATACAGGACCACATAGTAATAAATAGAACTATATAGTCATATAATGAATACATTAGTGGAGATACAGACCAGATATGAAGGGGGAATGGGGAAGGGAAGGGGAAAAAGGGGGACGGGACATAGGAAATGGAAAAGACTAGAGGGCCAGGCATGCCGTAGAAAACATGTAATATAAATTCAAGAGGTGTATAGATTATGCAAAAACACCTACGGATAGCTGTGAGACTTACGAGTGATGTAGTTCTATTTTTGGGGACAGATATTTCCCGAATTGGTATATATGGGGACACCGATAGTTTAATGGAACGGGAAGTTACGGGGGATACTTCATGTATCTCACAGATATAGTGTACATGAAGTTACAAATTTTTAGAGGAAGGGTTTGTAGGATTGTGCCTCATTGATTCCTGGAGGACGAGTCGCATCGAGGCGTTCTATCCAGGTGGTTTCCTTTTTCAAAATTTCTTTATCCCAATTACCCCCCCGCGGATCCCTAGGGATAACTGCCAGAACTATAAACGAAACAGCTGAAGTGTCAAATTTATGGTATAGATCTAAATGTCTACTCACGGAAGTGATCATTTTTCCCCCCGATGAGTAGTAGATGTGGTCTTCGAGCGCGGAACTGGCGGATAGTCTTTCCGACATAAAATGCGCTGCAGGTGCAGGACATTAAATACACCACCCCTTGGGTCTCACAGTCAGCGTAAAAACGGGGGACAAAGGTTTCTCCATTGGGGAGAATAAAACTTTTCCCCGGTCTCACCCATGGGCAGTATGTACATCGTCCACAGCGGGCAATACCCATGCTACCTACGTCAGAGTGTGTCTTAGTACTGTAATGACTCGATGTAAATTTATCGCGTAGCGAACGTGATTTTCTAAACGTGATGGTAGGGTTAGGGCTTATGTATTTTCTCAGGATGGGGTCCTCACGGAGAAGAGGCCAGTGTCTAACTAGTATTTCCCGCAATTCACCATGCTGTTTTGAATACCTGGTGATGTATCGAACTACATCACTGTTTTTTTTGGTCTTCATTTTATAGAGAAGTGAGTTCCGTGATTGTCTCAAAGCCTTATTGTATGATTTTCTCAAAATAGACTTACTGTATCCCCTGTTTTTTAAACGATCTCGAAGATAGTTTGCCTGTAATTTGAATTCTTCAGTATGTGTACAGTTACGTCTCAATCTGAGGTATTGGGCATACGGGATACTCCGAATCAACGTTTCGGGATGGGCACTTTCTGCGTGAAGCAGTGTGTTGCCAGACGTTTCTTTTCTGAAGAGGGTAGTTGCCAAACAGCCAGTTTGGTCTCTAAAAATAGTTAGATCCAAAAAGGTGATTTTTTCGGAATTCACTGAATATGTAAATTTTAGGTTAAGGGAGTTTTGATTAATAGCATCCATGAATGTTTGCAATGTATTAAGGGATCCCGCCCATATCATAAATATGTCGTCTATATATCGCAGCCAGCAAAGTGCTAGGCTTGTATATGGCGACAAAATATCATCGGAAAAAATGGTTCGTTCCCACCCCCCCAGGTACAGATTGGCGTAGGCCAGGGCACAACAGGTGCCCATAGCCACACCCTGTACCTGGAGGAAGTGGGACTCGTTGAAGGTAAAACAATTTTTGGTTAGGACAAATCTCAACAAATCTAATATGAACTCACAAAATTCCCAGTGATGGTTGTCTTCTTCGTATAGGAAGGTCCTTGCTGTCCTGATGCCCTGCTCGTGAGGGATGCTGGAGTATAAGGCTTCAACATCTATAGTCACGAGCAGGGCATCAGGAGGCATGACCATCCCTTCAATGTTTTTAAGAAGATCCAGGGTATCCCTGGTGTAAGAAGGGAGTGAGAGAACATGAGGCATGAGTACGGAATCTATCAGACGGCTAGCATTCTCCGTGAGGGCCCCTATCCCTGATACAATGGGTCTGCCCGGGGGTGATAGGGGATGTTTATGTATTTTTGGAAGTACATAAAACGTCGCCAATCTTGGATTGGACACATTCAAATATTTGTACGTGTCTAGGTCTATTAGGCCTCTCTGATGGGCAGAGCCAATGATTGAAAGGTATTCATTCTTAAAGCCATCGATTCGGTCAGAATCAATGGGTAAATACCACTCTTTGTTTTTAAGGATATTATGTGCCATGGTTTCATAGAAAGTCTTCGTCATGAGGACAATATTTCCTCCTTTGTCTGCTGATTTAATCTCTATATCGGGATGTGATTGAAGACTATGAATCGCTAATAATTGAGAAGGTGTTAGATTATTATCTGTGTGTTTGATGGTGAGTGATTTCAAATCATTGACTGTGCCCATCAGAAAGGCCCATATAGACGCGTTGGTCATGAGGTCTGGGAACCGCTGGGACTTGGGCTTGAATTTTTTACATGTTAAGGCTGTCGGGCCAATAGAAGATGTATTGATGTCAGGTGGGTCAGTAGATGCCTCACCGGACTCACTTTCATCGAGTAGTAGAATTAGATTACGAAGGGCTCTAAACTCCTCCATAGTGTAATTCTTCACTTTTTCTGAAATGTTTTTGTCTTGAAGGGATCTGGCCCTATCCTTATCAAAAATGTATTTGTATGTAAGGTTCCGTGAGAAGAGGTACAAATCTTTAATGGCTTCGTATTTGTCTATGTTCATGGAGGGGCAGAAGCTTAGGCCTAGGCTTAGAACCTCTATTTCAGTGTCCGAAAGTGCATATGGGGTCAAATTAATGACCGTGCGATTATTTGTTATGTTGTTAGAGGCGTGTTGAGGGGCAACTGAAAATTCTCCGTGAGGACCCCATCCTGAGAAAATACATAAGCCCTAACCCTACCATCACGTTTAGAAAATCACGTTCGCTACGCGATAAATTTACATCGAGTCATTACAGTACTAAGACACACTCTGACGTAGGTAGCATGGGTATTGCCCGCTGTGGATGATGTACATACTGCCCATGGGTGAGACCGGGGAAAAGTTTTATTCTCCCCAATGGAGAAACCTTTGTCCCCCGTTTTTACGCTGACTGTGAGACCCAAGGGGTGGTGTATTTAATGTCCTGCACCTGCAGCGCATTTTATGTCGGAAAGACTATCCGCCAGTTCCGCGCTCGAATCAAAGACCACATCTACTACTCATCGGGGGGAAAAATGATCACTTCCGTGAGTAGACATTTAGATCTTATCAAGACTTGGCACGTACCTGACAGATGAGTCCAATTGGGCAGGAGGAGGTCTCCCGTACGGATCCGACTGACGGCCCCTGGAGGTGGGTACAGGAGGCACGGAAGTCAGGAAGGGTAAGGGAGCCTGATATAGGGATCCGGAAGTTGGTGATAGCGGTCCGCTGTGATGAGGTGAAGCGCAGGTAAGCAGGGGTCACAAATAGCAAGATAAGGTTCCGGTTTGCAGAGTTCACTGACAGCAAGGTGGAATAACGGTAGGTAAACTCACGTCACTCAGCGGAAAAGGGATGGTGATGGGGTTCCCAATACAGGTGGTGGAACTCACTGTAAGCCGGATATAATACAGGATAAGCAGACACAGGTCCCTTTGAGCAGGAGATATAAGAAGTCCAAATCCAAGCAGAAGTCGGCAACGTTCAAACAGCAAAGTACAAAGGAGCTGGCAGGAGAATGGTCGGTCAAGCAGAGGTCTGGGGCAGGCGGAAATCCGGATAGTCCAAAGGGTTAAGCCGAGGTCTTCACAGGTAGAGCAGGGTATAATACAGGAACAAACAGATCACTGGGAGATCACAGGAACAAGGTAAGTGGCTGGTGCAGAGTATCAGGTATACTGAAGATCAGGCAGCACTAGCCAGCAGGTGCTGCTTGATTAAATAGTCCCATTGGCGCCAATAGTCCATGCAGGTGTATGTGAATCACAGGGCGCGCGCCCCTGGACGCCAGCGCGCGCGCACACGCAAGCCCGCGCTCACAGGAACGCGCACACCACCACGCGTCGGCGCGCGCCAATCAATCCCCTGGAACCACAATTTTCCTGACAGATCTATACCATAAATTTGACACTTCAGCTGTTTCGTTTATAGTTCTGGCAGTTATCCCTAGGGATCCGCGGGGGGGTAATTGGGATAAAGAAATTTTGAAAAAGGAAACCACCTGGATAGAACGCCTCGATGCGACTCGTTCTCCAGGAATCAATGAGGCACAATCCTACAAACCCTTCCTCTAAAAATTTGTAACTTCGTGTACACTACATCTGTGAGATACATGAAGTATCCCCCGTAACTTCCCGTTCCATTAAACTATCGGTGTCCCCATATATACCAATTCGGGAAATATCTGTCCCCAAAAATAGAACTACATCACTCGTAAGTCTCACAGCTATCCGTAGGTGTTTTTGCATAATCTATACACCTCTTGAATTTATATTACATGTTTTCTACGGCATGCCTGGCCCTCTAGTCTTTTCCATTTCCTATGTCCCGTCCTCCTTTTTCCCCTTCCCTTCCCCATTCCCCCTTCATATCTGGTCCGTATCTCCACTAATTTATTCATTATATGACTATATAGTTCTATTTATTACTATGTGGTCCTGTATCTATCTATCGGAGCTTATTCCCCGTCCAATGCAGCCTATGAATGTATCCCATGGTCCCAAATAACGTCCTAACTCTGAGATAATTAAACTTTTACAGGGTTCAATACTCTTTAGTACTAATACCCTGTTCTAATTGCTTTAGAATTATAATATGAGCTGTATACCTATATTCATGAATATTTGTGTTTTTCTTTTTATTAACCTAGTCTGAGGTTGTTTAATCTGCCTGCTGTGGCTCCCCTGCTATATGGTGTTGCACCATTCGATGTTGCGCCGCATTTATTTTGGGCCCATCCATCACTCAGTGCGGCCGCACATCGTCACTTTGTCCATCTATTTGACGAATAGCAGGAACCAGCTGGGGAGATCTACGTCAGTATCCCCTAGCTGCCTTCCTGCGTGAACAAGATGCGCACGCCATCGTTTACGTCTCGGCCTCACTGCGCAGGCGCGATACGTGACGTTGGCGCATGCGCACTGTGTTTGTGCGGCCGATCCGGATGACGTCAAGCCGGCGCCCGCCGGATATTGACTACGGATGGGACGTGTATTTAAGCACACCGTGGTGTGCTCTCTGCCAGCGTGCCCCTTCCTCCATGGCCGCCATGATGCTGATGATTGAGAATTCCTTCTACTCCAGGATATGGTGAGATGCATGTATGCCACTTGGTCACGCTATTAGCTGTTTCTTTTCTCTAGATATACTCATCTATGTATATGGTCCTATACCCTACAGATCAATGGTTGCAACCTTACTATTTACCGTCCTTGCAGACTTACCACACAAATCCTACTGAAGACCGGTTCTAGTACCATTGAAGACCTGTTTTGAGTACCAATATGCTACTTTATAAGTTGTGTTCCGTTCAATTTGGAACCTACATACAAACAACCTAGCGCTTGTGTGCTTTTGTAGCCTGGTATCCCTCCTCTATCTAGGTGAATCCAGTTAATAATCCTCTTGGGGAAATTCAGTTATCTATACTATGGTGTCCATGGGTCCAGGTCTGTATGGATAATTATGTAAATCTGTATATCTTGGCTACCAATTAGGTTCTCACCTGGGGTATTGACGTTAAATCTCACCATATCCATCCTCAGCGCTTGTTTCTCTCTCATGGCTGGCGGGGAGATACGGGGACTGTTTTCCTATATTCTCTCGAACCATTAAAGATTTGCAGTAAGTGCTTCTTTTTATACAATTGGCAGCAATCCACTATATTTTACACGTCCCCACTGAGTGTTTGGAATTTTGGCCTATACCCTTGCGGCTCACCTTCTGGTGGTGTGACGCATGCCTGGTGGCCACATTTGGCAGTTATGATTATATATATTGTTTGATCTACAATTATAACATGTTATCTAGGAAGGAATAACTATATGCATATACTTACTGTGTCTTTTAAATTCTATATTTGTCTGTTAGCTACTGTAATCCTAGGCTCCAGATGAAGCGTTAAATGAAAACGCGAAACATGTAGAGCTTCCGCTAAATTCCATCGTCATCGCACTGCATCCTCGCCTTAGTATTGGATACCTCATCAATTCTGGACCAAGCTCATATCCACCGCTGATCCTTGTCTTTTGGTATCCCTTAGGCTAGCTACTATAGGCTGCACATGCGACTCTGTACTGTATTGATCTTTTCTGACAAGATGTATATGCTTTTAAAATGTATACTGTTTTTTATGTATGTTGTTTTCCTTTAATAAATTTTGTTTATAAAATATAGTGTACGGTGCCTAAAAAGTCCATAAGTCCCTCCCTCCCTCTTTCTTAATACTAAATTAAGGACGTGGCACTTAACTACTTTTATAGTATCTGCAGCACCACACTGCATTGATACTTGATCTTATTCCACCATTTAAAGGCTGGCGATGATGCAGCCATTCATTACAGCTGGGTCTCTGGCATACATGAAAATAGTAAATTCAACCATCAACTGCCTGTATAATAAATTTAGTAAATATTTGCCAACACTGATAGTTAAATCCCAATTCAATCTTTAAATAAATCTTTTGAGATTCATTTTCACCTAATGCCCAGTGAATCTTTGATAACTAGACCCAATATCATCATCTTAGTGTGTGCATTAGTGGTGGTCCAAAAAAAAACTTACATTATATTTCACAATAGTGTAAAAGAAATTATTTGTGAAATATGTCCAAAAAAATCCTGCTAAGAACATTAACACTAATCTCCCGTCTTATCTAAAGTCTACTATTGTACAAAACTTTCAGATGGATTTTTTTAGAGCCTGACAGTGTTACTTTAAAATAAACCTATTCATATGAACTAGGGCTGTGCAAATTAAAGATTAATTCCTCGATTAATAGTTAATTTTTGTTAATCGATCTAAATTTTTTTGATTGGTACTCACCTCTCCGGTGACGTCACGGACATCGACGTCACCGGACTCCTCCCCCCTTCCCCAAGTGCCTCCGTCTGCTAACGAAGGGAAGGGGGGAAGAGTCCGGTGACGTTGGAGTTCTGATTGAACGTAGCGCGTACGGGGGAGGAGCTACGCATGACGTCACCCGTTGCTGCCCTACGGAACTAACACGATTGTCGGCTTTACATGCTGTGTTTTTATCATCTTTATGTGAGTAGTTTTTGTTTGAACACAAAAATTAAATCTTAAGTGGTGAGCACTTAGATCTTTTCTTTCTACCCATGACCTGGTATCCTTGCTGAGATCTAAGGAGACATGAGAGAAGTTTATGGTCCCTGTTAACCCTTTTGATACCCGCTTGAATGACCACCTGTTTGCACAGGGGTCCATGC
>JAQSEC010002922.1:0-36207 GCA_028564925.1 Lithobates sylvaticus | reverse complement strand
CATAACAAAACCTTGAATGGAAACAGGGTAATTCCTGGCACCTCCCGATAAGCAAAGAGAAGGTTTGCAGATATCTCTCCGAATCCCAGTGAGAGGTTGCAAATGTCCGAAGCAGCTGTTTCAGTGTTCCATTGAACCTCTCACAAAGTCTGTTGGTCTGGTGGTGATAAGGAGAGCTCTATAGGGGCTTTATCCCACAGAGCCTCCATAACTGCTGAGTGAGCTCAGCAGTGTACTGAATTCCCTGGTCAGAGATGATTTCCCAAGGAAAACCCACCCTGGCAAAGATCTGGAGCAAGGCATCAGCCACGGTTTCTGCATGGATATTTGCCAGGGAATGGCCTCCAGGTACCGGGTGGCATAATCCACCACAGTAAGGATATATCTCTTCCCAGAAGGACTAGGTTGGGGCAATGATCCTACAGGTCTATGGCAATGCAGCTATAGGGTTCATTAATGATAGGTAAAGGGTGTAGGTGAGCTTTCAGTGGGCCCCCATGCTTACCCACCCGCTGGCATGTGTCACAGGTCCGGCAATACTGTCGAACATCCCCCATAATCCCTGTCCAAAAAAAAGACAGAGTCAGACAGTGGGGGGTCCAGGTCCTCCCCAGGTGATGACCCAGACCCTCCAGCCAGTGTACACAACACCAGCCTTCCTGAAGAATCCACTTGGAAGCATCTTATTATTGAATGTAGTCATCTGCTGATCACACGCTGCTTTCATTTTGGGGCCTTATCCTTTTTATCACCTGACCTCTCTAAAGACATCTTACTGGCTGATACTTTGGTGCTGATTAGTACCAGTCTTGGCTATGAATGGCACAGATTTGTGGAGGAGACACCTAAATATGAGTCTGTATAAATTGTTGTTCTAAACAGGGTGAAATTAATTTGTGACCCCAATATACCAATCAGATGAATGCTGGGATGAGGTTATTGATGGACCCCCATAGTTATGGGCTGTAAATGACAGAAGTCCATTTCAGATCTTCTCAAATTGGACAACTAGACAGCCAATCGTTATTTACATAAGGAAGCAAAATCCTGTTCATCACACTACAAATGAGTTTATTATTCTTTGTGCTTCTTCCAGGTGATGTCATCTCGGGTCATCTCCTGATGTCATGGCAACCTCCTCTTCCTCCTCCTCACAAGGTATGACTTCTGATCCTGACAATCCTTTCCAATGTTTTCCTCCATCTCACATCTCCAGAGATTGGAATTAGATGATAGGACATCTTATGTCTCCATAGTCTGGACATTTCCTGTAGACATCTGGTCAGTCCGCCCATTAGAAGAGTTCAGGAGCTTTCATCAATTCCACCATCACATTCCCGTGTCTTCAGATTTTATTTATCATTGATGGAAATGATCTTCTGAGATGGTCCAGTGATCCATAATGACTGGAGGACCCCAAATTTTATGGTGATTAGTGTAGTGGTCGGGGGAATCCGTTGTCTATAATCCTAAGGATAAAACAGCCCCGTGTCACATGACACATACTGCTGGGAGATTTGGGGGTAATCAGAGTTTTTAGTTCACACTGATCAGACACATCATTATTCAGGGGGGAGGTTTCTTAAAGGATTTATAATTTTATAATAAAGTATTTTCTTGAAATACCTCAACCAGTAATATATGAAATTATGGCCACTAGATGGAGCTGAAGATTATAGGAAATAAACATATTAGACACTTTATGTGGATTATTCAGGAAGGTGAATCTTTTATAAATAGACCCCTGAGTGATTGCACCCAATATTCATCTATCTGAGAGGTAACTTACCATTATGGAGGCAATCATATGAGATTATCACAAGGGATCCAATGCCTCCATAGGATAATAGATATATTGGGGGGTAGTTTAATTTCCCTTCCCTTCTATATGCTCTTTGTAGCATTGCCAGCTGCCAGTACAGACTAACAGTGCCTTGAAAAAGTATTCACACCCCTTGACATTTTCCACATTTTGTCATGTTACAACCAAAAACATAAATGTATTTATTGGGATTTTTTTGTGATAGACCAACACAAAGTGGCACATAATTGTGAAGTTAAAGGAAAATGATAAATGGTTTTCAAAATAAAATTGGTGAAAAGGGTGGGGGGGGGGGGGCATTTGTATTCAGCCCCCTTTACTCTGATACCCCTAACTAAATCTAGTGGAATCAATTGCCTTCAGAAGTCACCTGATTAGTAAATAGAGTCCACCTGTGTGTAATTCAATCTCAGTATAAATGCAGCTGTTCTGGGAAGCCTTCCGAGTTTTGTTAGAGAACCTTAGTGGGGAAAAAACAGCATCATGAAGGCCAAGGAACACACCAGACAGGTCAGGGATAAAGTAGTGGAGAAGTTTAAAGCAGGGTTAGGTTTTAAAAAAAACATATCCCAAGCTTTGAACATCTCACAGAGCTCTGTTCAATCCATCATCAGAAAATGGAAAGAGTATGGCACCACTGCAAAACTACCAAGACATGGCCGTCCACCTAAACTAACCAGAGAGCATTCATCAGAGAAGAGCCAAGAGATCCATGGTAACTCTAGAGGATCTGCAGAGATCCACATGTGGAAGAAGGTGCTCTAGTCAGATGAGACCAAAATTTAACTTTTTGGCCTAAAAGCAAAATGCTATGTGTGGCAGAAAACTAACACTGCACATCACCCTGAACACACCATCCCCACCGGGAAACATGGTGGTGGTAGTATCCTATTGTGGGGATGCTTTTCTTCAGCAGGGACAGGGAAGCTGGTCAGAGTTGATGGGAAGATGGATGGAGACAAATACAGGGAAATCTTAGAAGAAACCTGTTGGAGTCTGCAAAAGACTTGAGACTGGGGGGGGGGGGGGGGGTTCACCTTCCAGCAGGACAACGACCCGAAACATACAGCCAGAGCTACAATGGAATGGTTTAGATTAAAGCATATTCATGTGTTAGAATGGTCCAGTCACAGTCCAGACCTGAATCCAAATCTGTGGCAAAACTTGAAGCTGTAATTGGAGCGAATAGTGGTTACAAAATGTATTGACTCGGGGGGCTAAATACAAATGCACATCACACTTTTTACATATTTATTCCTTCCACTTCACAATTATGTGCCTAAAATCCCAATAAAATACATTTACATTTTTGGGTGTAACTTGACCAAATGTGGAACATTTCTAGGGGTATGAATACTTTTTCAAGGTACTGTATCTGCTGTCATGTGTCGGAAATCATCCAATCAAAATGAATGTTTATGGTTGCTGATTGTTCTCTCTGCAGGGTCGGCTCCTGGTGTCCTGGGAAAGGTCAAACAAACCCCCGGGGATCTTATCATATATTCTCTGGAGGATCTGAATAGAAGTGACTTCAAGAGATTTAGGAACAAATTGTCTGATTACTCTGATGGAGATAAACAGCCCATCCCCCGAGGAAGACTAGAAAATGCAGACTGGATCACCACCAAGGACATCCTGATAGGCGCATATGGAGAGAAAGGGGCTCTGGATGTCACCATTCATGTCTTTACATTGATCGGTCTGATGGGGCCTGCAGATGAACTCCAGAGCAAAGCACAACATGGTGAGTTCCCGTCTATAACGTCCATTCCCTATCAATTCCTGATCAATATCTGTGTGAGGAAGAACTAGGAATGTCATCCAGGGAAAGCCAGTGACCAATCAGGAGCTCCAACTGGATGAACCCTTCTCACTGACAGTACACACATATGGGGCCTCACATAAGTATACATACAGGATATATTCTATAATACATTGTATACATACAGGATCCATTGTATATTACATTATATACATACAGGATTCATTATATAATACATTGTATACATACAGGATTCATTATATAATACATTGTATACATACAGGATCCGTTATATAATACATTGTATACATACATGATCCATTATATAATACATTGTATACATACAGGATCCATTATATAATACATTGTATACATACAGGATATATTATAATTCATTGCAGGGGAGAAAGATCTAAATCAGGGGTGCCCAACCTTTTGAAGAGCGAGGGCCACTTAAGCGACTTGGTAACCGGTCGCGGGCCACAATAAGCGGAGCGGGTGGATGGCATGTGCGTGTCTGTTTTTAAATTGGAAGGCCGGGTACCGGCCTGAAGTTATGGGAGGAGCCCGGAGGGTATTTAAGCAGCCCAAAGGCCGCCGGTCTTTGTCGGTTTCCTGTGCGTGATATCTGATACGTCAGACACCTAGGACCGACTCGTTCGAGACAAGCGCTGTTGGTGCCGGTTCGTGAGCTCCGTTTTCGTCTGTCCGTCTCCTTTTGTTGCAGTCCCGCGTTCCGTGTTCGTAAGTCGTGTTGTCCCTTCGTGTCGCACTCGTGTCGCCGAGTCGCAGTTCCGTACAAAGAGTCTGGTTCGGCTGTCGCAGGTAGGGCTTCGGCTCCCATGTTTTACGTTCTCATGCACTGCTTATCATGTCACTAAACTGTGGTCTGCGTAGCTCACGAACCACGCACTGCTTGTCTCGAAAACCTAAACACTTACTCGCACGTTTTTGGTTGTACACGATCGGGAGCCACCTAGCGGCACGCACATTCAGGGCCGCCCGCCATAACACTCCGACCGATGCCGCATCCGGCACTCAAGGGTTCCCCTTACGCGGTCGTATTACGCAGTCTTTGAATCGTTCAAACATGGCTCACGCACGGGTGCCGTTCGCACTCACACGCATCATTCATGTCCTGTCATATTATTCAAATCGGTTGCGCCAGCAAGCGTGCCGAATCGCTATTTGCATTCCGAATCGCTGTTGGCATGTTAATTGTACGAATCACTTCGACCGTGTCGAAACATTTCACGTATTAGCATGGCAATCATTTCGTCATTTCAAACATGGCTAACGTATCAGGCCATTCGGTCATGCTAAGTCATTTCGCATCAGTTAAACAGGGCGTTCATGCCATCATTTCGATCCTGGCCGCACTCAGATTCAAGTCATGTCGCACTTAGGCACGGATTTGTCTCGGGGTACCCAGGTTACGGCCGTATTACCATACATGTTTCAGAGATTGGCCCACCGCTCGTACGGATGCGGGCTCGAGTCCAGTCTTTGGCATGATATCGGTCATTGGCCACGTATCGGTCTGAATCCGGTCGCATCCGGCATGCATCGATTCGCACTGATTCGCCTAGCCGCTCGGCCTCATTTCGATACATGCTCCAGAGATTAGATTCGGTTACAAATTGCTCGGTTTGTTGTAATCTAGTCTTTGTCATGGTTTCATTTCGGTCACCATACCTCTGGGTAGGTCCGGTCGCATCCATAGATGCTCCGATCGGGGCGATCCAGACGCACGACTACCCGGCCTCATTTCGATACATGCGCCAAGGGCGGAATCGCATCACAGGTTGCGTACATTCTAGATTCTTGCCCCTGTCATGGTATGTCATTTCTGTCACCTTACCACGCCCGGCATGAATGCAGTCACTTCCCCGCACTAATTCGTGTCGGCGTGCCCTAGGCAGGCCTCATTTCAATACATGCGCCAGGGGCGGAATCGCAAAAAAAAAAAAAAAAAAAAATAGACTTTGATTCTTGTCCTTGTCATTTTATATAATTTCTATGTCACCTTACCACGCCCCGGCGTTAATTGGTCACCTCCCAGTACGAATTCGCGCCGGCGTGCCCTAGGCCGGCCGCATTTCTATACGAAAAAAAGAAAAAAAGAGAGAAAGGGGTTCAGTCACTAGACAGTGGCATGATGATCGAGGTCGCTGGCACACGAGTGCTTGCGTTCCAAATGCATACTGTAGCACTTGGAGTCGGACCCGGTGGCAGCTGGATGTCACAGTTCGGCCTCAGCGTACCCAGGCAGTTGGCCTCATTTCACGGTTGCCTCATTTCTGTACGTGCTCCAGAGTCCGGCTCACAGTCACCCCAATACGGTACGAACGGGCCGGGCCCTGTCACGGGAAGGTCATTTCAGTTAAGGCAACATGACATGTCAGTCATTCGTGTTGTTATCTGTCATTTGATTCCACAGCTGTCTCGGCAGTCGAATTAAGTCACTATCGCCTGGTGTTATCATCTACGTTGGGTTCCGTCGCTCTGGACGGCAGCAGTTTCAGGCTCTTAAATAGGTACTTTCTCTCACACTCTCTCAGGTCAGTCGGATTCAGTAGGTCCACCTGCACCAGCTTGATCAGGGTTCCAGCAGGTAAAAAAAAAAAAAAAAAAAAAAAATCCAGGGGCACGGGGGGGGGGGGGGGGCTCCTGCTTTCTCATGGCAGGTACGTATACCGTAGGTGACACGTCCAAACTCATTTCTTGTCACCTCTTTATAGGCCCAGCCTGCAGACACGTGACCAGTCTACTAAGTAACGGGTCTTGGCAGCCGCCATGTCATCAGTCGGCAGCGATGACCTCACCACCCCGCTATCTCCGGCGTCAGCCTCCGAGGCTGGCAGTGTCCAGTCTCTTAGGGCATGGACAATTCCCAGGCTGTCCGCCGAGCTGAGGCGCAGAGGGATACCCTTCTCGTCCGCGGCCAGGAAGGCGGAGCTATTCAGGCTCCTCTTCCCACCACCGGCCGCAGCAGGCCCCAGCAGCCAGCAGGCGTCTCTGGAATCTATTTCAGCCGCCGTCGCTCAGCTACACACCCTCGTGTCTTCCCTGTCTTCCTCGATCGTTGAGGTCCAGGACAGGGTGTCTCGTCTAGAGACCAGCCCGGCTGCCACGGTTCCGGACCCTGCGGTGGTCCCAGCCATCAGTGCACCGGCCGCAGGTAGTGAGCTTGCCACGACTACCGTTCACCCTTCCCACCTGGTGCCACCCAGCGTAAGGAAGGACATTTTAGAGGGCAGAGACGTTAACCTGGCCTCACTCATGATCTCGGTCCATGACTTGGCCGAGAACAAGGCCTACACCTGGGGGGACGTCTCGGTGGTTTTGAAAGCAAAGGATCCGAGGCTCAACAGAAAGCTCACGGTGCCCGAGTTCACGCTCGCTTTCGGCATGTTCAGGGACGTGCTGTGCTCAGCCTCCCCCGGCAGGCGGGAGGAACTGGACCTCTACCTCCATTTGATCGTAGACCTGGGCCACAAATACGGTGGCTCAGCGTTCTACGATTATCATCGGTCCTTCTCGGCCAAAGCCGCGGCCAGATTCTTACAGTTCCATTTGACAACGGACTGGAGCGTAGTGGACACGGAGTTGTTCTGCCGCCACTTCGCGGGTCTACGCTCCCCGCTATGTGCTGTCTGTCAGTCAGCGTCCCACACCACGGTCTGGTGTGCCAACATAGCCTCTGTCCATCCGATAGCTAGCACGGCCTCTACCAGCACGAGCCAGGCTCAGCAGGCCCCGGCGCAAGGGCAGAAGGTGGACAAGTTGGGACGTCCGGTGCGGATGGTTGGGGGAGCCGCCATTTGCAACAATTTCAACTACGGCTCCTGCAATTTCAGCCAGTGCCGGCTCTTGCACGTTTGCACCCTATGCCAGAGGGCGCACCCCAGGGTCCTGTGTGAGGTCAAGCAGAAGAAACCGTGACTAAGCCGGGTCAATGTCCTTTGGCTCGATGTTTACTTGACCTCACACCCCACTCCGTCACTCGCCAGCTACCTCATCCGAGGTTTCACCGATGGGTTTCATACCGGGCTCATCACCCTGCCCCACTCCACCCACGAATGTCCGAACCTACGCTCAGCAGCAACAGATGAGCCAGCGATTGACGTCCTTCTGCAGACGGAGTTGGATCGGGACTTTATGATAGGCCCGTTCAGTCAGTCTCCCTTTAGTATCTGGAGGGTTAGCCCTATCGGGCTTGTACAGGGAAAATTTTCAAATAAAAAACGTCTGGTGTATGATCTGTCAGCGCCTCATTCTTCCGTCGTTCCCAGTCTCAACTCGCTCATCCCCTCCGAGGAGTTCTCACTGAAGTACGCTTCGGTAGACATGGCTATCCAGGCCATTCTCAGGGCGGGGGTGGGTGCTTGGCTCTCGAAGGCGGACATATCCGACGCCTTCAAGCTGCTGCCCATTCATCCTTCCCTGTGGTGCTGGCACGGCATCAAGTGGAGGGAGCGATATTATTTCGCGACCAAATTGACCTTCGGGTCTAAGAGTAGTCCTTGGTTATTTGACAAGTTCGCGGAGACCCTGGCGTGGATCCTTCTCCACGAGGCACAGTGCCACGAGGTCATCCATTATTTGGATGACTTCCTTCTGATAGAACCACCCGGGGCTCCCCCAGGGGACCTTGGAAAGTTGAGGACGGTTTTCGACAATCTGAACGTCCCCATAGCGGAACACAAGGTTGACGGCCCGGCGCACAAGATCACGTTCTTGGGCATCGACCTTGACACGCTTGCCATGCAGGCCAGCCTTCCCGCAGATAAGTTGGACCGTATCAGGACGGTTCTGCGAGAGTTCACCCGGGTGGGGGGATGTACTCAGAAGCAACTTCAGTCTCTCCTCGGGATGCTGAATTTCGCTATGAGGATCATCCCCCAGGGCCGCTCCTTCGTGTCCCGGTTGCTGGTTCTTCCTGTCCTACACTCAGGACCCAGACCAGGTCATCAGGCTGGATTCAGCAGCCAGGGCAGATCTGGCCATGTGGGAACACTTTCTTAGTAATTGGAACGGTGTGTCCCTGTTCATCCCAGTAGTGTCCACGCAGTCACCTCAGGTGGTGACCGATGCGGCGGCATCCACAGGATGCGCCGCCATTTTTGGCCATTTGTGGTTCGCCGCCCCTTGGCCTCCTCAAGCACTAGCCACACCGGGCTTCACTACCACGTCAGCCCTCTTTGAGCTGTTCCCCATCGTAGCAGCCGCTCACCTATGGGGTCACCATTGGTCTGGACAGACTGTGGCTTTCACGACAGACAATCAAGCCACAGCCGAGATCATCAGCAAGGGCAGGTCTAAATCCAGGCCCGTCATGTCCTTCCTCCGCAGACTGGTCCAGCTATCCCTACAACATCAGTTCAATGTTTACTGCTCATTCATTCCAGGGAAGTTTAACTCAGCAGCGGACGCACTCTCCCGTTTTAACTTTATTTCTTTCTTTGAACAGATGCCAGGAGCCTACCATCTTTCAGCCACTATCCCGGATTGGTCACAACTGACCTTGGACTAGCCCCCACATCTACGCTCAGCTACTAACATCATCAACGCTTCGCTCGCCCGCAACACCCGTCGGGCCTACCGGACGGCCTGGAGGGCGTTTAATAAGTTCCTGCCCCATCGCCCTCGTGAATCTTCCAGCGTCAAGCAGGTTCTGGCGTTTATCGCTTATTGTCATTCTCACCTGGCACTGTCACACAGCACGATACGCCAGTACGTGGCCGGGGTGCAGCACTACTTGTCACTTCAAGACCCCGCGAGGCCTTCGGTGTTCTCCTGCCACGCAGTGAGGGCTCTACTGCGTGGAGTTCAGAAACACCAGCCGCCAGTCAGCCCGAAGCGGCTGCCTATCACTGGGGAGATCTTTAAGGGGATGTCTGACATCCTGGATGTCCCCTTTCGGTCTCCTCCTCAGCACCGTCCTGCAGGCTGCGATACACATGGCGTTTTATGGGTTTCTACGGCCCAGCGAGTTCACTCGCAGCCACCCAGCCGGTCCAGTCTTGCATAGAAGTAATCTCTGCCGCCACCAGGATCACTACGTCCTTCACTTAGCCTAAAAACTTCCAAAACTCAGCAGCGAGGTTCCGGAGTAGATATTCACCTGTACAGGACTCACAACAACTGGTGCCCAGTTGCCGTGTTAAACCGCTTGACGGCACTGCTGTCCGACCGCCCAGGATCCAGTCCGCTTCTACCCTTTCCGGTAAAACCCCTCAACTCGTCGCAGTTCGTGGAACATGTCCGGGTCCTTCTCGGCAATCTTCAGTTGGACCCCAGCCAGTACTCCGGGCATTCATTCCGGATCGGGGCGGCCACGACGGCCTCAAGACAGGGGGTTCCGGACCATGTGATCAAGAAACTGGGTCGGTGGAAATCGGCCTGCTTCTCTCGCTACATACCTAACCCACAGTTAGAGATGGTTCAGGCCTTTGCTCGACTTACTCAGTGACATTACCTTTAATAAATAATTATCCCCTACCTGAAGGTTTTTGCCCCCTTATTTTGGTGTACCATACGGTAGACCAAGGCACACTTTCAGGTCTATTTCATGTTGGTTAGTTTGTGTTGTTCCTATGTGTTATCGTTACTCATGTCGTCCGTAGGGCTCTAGACCATAAATAAAAGTTGGGAGAGATTACTTTCTATTTAAAAAATAAAGAAAGATATAGCTAGATGAATGTTTATCTAGGTCAGTGAGAATTTTAGTTTTAGGGGAAAGAAAAGGGTGAAAGGTCAGGGTCACTATATTTTGGGCTGTATTTAATTTTTCCGGATCTGTTACTGCATGTGTATTTTTAACACATTTATGGTGTGTTTTTGATGCGTTTCTGGATGCATTCCAGATGCTTTTTTTTAATCTTTTTTGTTGTTTTTTTTTGTTCACTGTACTGGGGTCCGGTGCATTTTCTATGTGTTCAAGTGCATTCTGGTAAATTTGTGATGCTTTTTACCGCGTTCCAGTGCAGTCCAGTGTAGGAAAAATTAAGCGTGTTCTTTTTTTTTCTGGAACTGACACACCCTGGAACTGACCGCACTGGTGTGAACTATGCCATTGGAAACCATATGACTTACTTTTCCTGCGTTTTTGATGTAGAAAAAACTGGACTGCATGTGGTGTGAACTGACCTTTAGGTACCGTATATACTCGAGTATAGGCCGACCCAAATATAAGCCGAGGCACCTAATTTCACCACAAAAAAATGGAAAAACGTATTGACTCGAGTATAAGCGTATAGTAATATAATAATGTTTTTTTAATATTTATTTCAAAGAAAAACAGTAAACTAGCTCTGTAAGTGGAAAAGAGGGTCAATAAAAACAATATGGTATCAACAATAACTTTAAAAGTACAAAAACCTTAGCTCATTCAGCAACCAAGCTAAGGTGTCCTTTTAAAGAAGCAGTCACTGCTGTCTTTCTCAAACAAAGCGCTGTCTTCACTGCCATCCATAGCATTACTAATGCCACATTTCTTGAAGGCGCGTTGCACCATGTCCTCCGGAATCTCTTCCCATGCATCACGCACCCACTTTGCTATCAATTCTATGTCGGGCTTCATCAGATTTCCACCTTTTGTCAGTCTGGCTTGACCAGATGACATCCATTCATGCCACATCTTTCTCACACGGTCTTTGAAAGGTTTATTTAAACACACATCTAGCGGTTTGCAATACAGATGTAAGCCCACCTGGAATAACGACCAAAGTAACTTGAGAAGATTTTGCCATTTTTTTATGTCATCAGATGTGTGGGCTCTGAACCTATCCCAAACTAGCAATGATGTTTTTTTTCTTTAAGGCTGCTCCTGGTCGTCCTTTCCAAATTTCTTCCAGCCATTTTTTTGTTCCGTCTTCATCCATCCAGCCTTTAATATGTGCGCACACACTGTAATTCGTGGTGGGAATTTGACCTTTTTAGGCAAGGTCTTTCTTTTAAAAATAATGACAGGCCGCAGCTTAGTTCCATTAGCCAAACATGATAGAACAACTGTGAAATGCTTTTTTTTTTTTCATTTCCTGTGGTTCTGAGAAAAATAGTTTTGTCTCCCAAACTTGCTACAGTTCTGTTGCTTGGAAGATCAAAGGTCATAGGTGTTTCATCCATATTTCCAATATCTCCCAGGTCACAGAGCCGATCCGCCCTATACGCGGACTACGCAAGCTGCGTAGGGCCCCGCCGCTCTGCGGGGCCCCAAGGGCGGATCGGCTCTGCTCGGGGGCCCCTGCCGCCGATGTGAGGGCAGCGGTGCCTGAAAAAAAATGGCCGCGGGGCCGACATGCAACTGCGCATGCGCCGTCATTCCGAAAATTGCCGAGCAGCGGCAACAGCGCTGGCGCATGCGCAGTTGCATGTCGGCCCCGCGGCCATCTTTTTTTCAGGCGCCGCTCTGCCCTCACAGCGACGGCAGCGGCCCCAAATCGCAGTGACACGGTGGCGCCGATGTGGCGCCATTTTTTTAAAAAAAAAAAACATTCCCCTCCGCAGCCTCTGACCTCCTGGGCCCCCTCCCCCCTCGCAGCCTCTGACCTCCTGTCCCCCCCCCCCCCTCCCTCAAAGCCTCTGACCTCCTGTCCCCCCTCCCCCCCTCAAAGCCTCTGACCTCCTGCCCCCCCCCTTGCGCTGCCTCTGACCCCCCCCCCCCTTGCAGCCTCTGACCTCCTGCCCCCCCCTTTGCAGCCTCTGACCTCCTGCCCCCCCCCCCTCGCAGCCTCTGACCTCGGACCTGCCCCCCCCCTCGCAGCCTCTGACCTCCTGTCCCCCCCTCGCAGCCTCGGACCTCCTGTCCCCCCCCCTCGCAGCCTCTGACCTCCTGCCCCCCCCCCTCGCAGCCTCCCTCCTGCCCCCCCTCGCAGCCTCGAGCCTCCTGCCCCCCCCCCTTGCAGCCTCGGACCTCCTGTCCCCCCCCCCCCTCGCAGCCTCGGACCTCCTGTCCCCCCCCCTCGCAGCCTCGGACCTCCTGTCCCCCCCCTCGCAGCCTCGGACCTCCTGTCCCCCCCCCCCCCTCGCAGCCTCGGACCTCCTGTCCCCCCCCCCCCCCCTCGCAGCCTCGGACCTCCCTGTCCCCCCCCCCCCACCCGCAGCCTCGGACCTCCTGTCCCCCCCCCCCTTGCAGCCTCCTGACCTCCTGTCCCCCCCCTCTGCAGCCCCCCTTGCAGCCCTAGGACCTCCTGTCCCCCCCCCCTTGCAGCCTCGGACCTCCTGTCCCCCCCTCGCAGCCTCGGACCTCCTGTCCCCCCCCCCCCGCAGCCAACTCGCAGCCTCCTCCGGCCTGACCTCCTGTCCCCCCCCCCCTCGCAGCCTCGGACCTCCTGTCCCCCCCCCCCCCCTCGCAGCCTCGGACCTCCTGCCCCCCCCCTCGCGCAGCCTCGACCTCCTGTCCCCCCCCCCTCGCAGCCTCTCGACCTCCTGTCCCCCCCCCCCCCTCGCAGCCTCGGACCTCCTGCCCCCCCCCCCCCCCTTGCAGCAGCCTCGGACCTCCTGTCCCCCCCCTCGCAGCCTCGGACCTCCTGCCCCCCCCTTCGGACCTCCTGCCCCCCCCCCCCCTCGCAGCCTCCCTCCTGTCCCCCCCCCCGCAGCCTCGGACCTCCTGTCCCCCCCCCCCTCGCAGCCTCGGACCCTCCTGTCCCCCCCCCTCGCAGCCTCGGACCCCTGTCCCCCCCCCCCCTCGCAGCCTCGGACCTCCTGACCCCCCCCCCCTCCAGCCTCGGACCTCCTGTCCCCCCCCCCCCCTCGCAGCCTCGGACCTCCTGTCCCCCCCCCTCCCCCCGCCTTCCGCCCCCCCGCCTCTCGGACCTCCTGTCCCCCCCCCCTCGCAGCCTGCCCCCCCCACGCCTCGCACCTCCCTGCCCCCCCCCCTCGCAGCCTCGGACCTCCTGTCCCCCCCCCCCCCCCCCCCCCTGCAGCCTCGGACCTCCTGTCCCCCCCCCCTCGCAGCCTCGGACCTCCTGTCCCCCCCCCCCCCCTCGCAGCCTCGGACCTCCTGTCCCCCCCTCGCAGCCTCGGACCTCCTGTCCCCCCCCCCTTCGCAGCCTCGGACCTCCTGTCCCCCCCTCGCCTCCTGTCCCCCCCCTTGCAGCCTCGGACCTCCTGCCCCCCTCGTCGCCTCTGACCTCCTGTCCCCCCCCTTGCAGCCTCCCTCCTGTCCCCCCCCCCTCGCAGCCTCGGACCTCCTGTCCCCCCCCCCTCGCAGCCTCGGACCTCCTGCCCCCCCCCCCTCGCAGCCTCTGACCTCCTGTCCCCCCCCCCCCCTCGCAGCCTCGGACCTCCTGTCCCCCCCCCTCGCAGCCTCGGACCTCCTGTCCCCCCCCCTCGCAGCCTCGGACCTCCTGTCCCCCCCCCTCGCAGCCTCGACCTCCTGTCCCCCCCCCCGCAGCCTCTGACCTCCCTGTGCACCTCGGACCTCCTGTTCCCCCCCCCCCGAAGCGCAGCCTCTGACCTCCCTCGCAGCCTCTGTTGACCCCCCCACAGCCTCTGACCTCTCCTGTTGACCCCCCCCCACAGCCTCTGACCTCTCCTGTTGACCCCCCCCCCACAGCCTCTGACCTCTCCTGTTGACCCCCCCCACAGCCTCTGACCTCTCCTGTTGCCCCCCCCACAGCCTCTGACCTCTCCTGTTGCCCCCCCCCCTCACAGCCTCTGACCTCTCCTGTTGCCCCCCCCACAGCCTCTGACCTCTCCTGTTGCCCCCCCCCACAGCCTCTGACCTCTCCTGTTGCCCCCCCCCCACAGCCTCTGACCTCTCCTGTTGTCCCCCCCCCCCCACAGCCTCTGACCTCTCTTGTTGCCCCCCCCACAGCCTCTGACCTCCCCTGAGTCAAGAGAGGGAGCGCAGCCAGGATGGGGGTCATGGGAGAAGTCAGACATGTATGGACTGTGGAGAGAGGAAACTATGGGATAAAACCAGAGCCACCAAGCTGGAGCCGACTGACTGAGCCCTGCATGATGCACCTGAGAGGAGGTCAGTGACAGCACCGCCAGGCCAGTCTAGGGGGGGTCAATACAATATTGTAAGGGGGCACTGATATAAAAAGGTTTCCCCCTTATCTTAGTGTTTTCTTTCTCTGGTCACCAGAGTCCTCCCCCACATTCCCAGAGTTCCCCTTTACATCATAGTATGCAGGATTCCACCTTACAGTGCAAGGAGGAACTCTGATGTAAAGGGCAATGCTGCAGACCCTGATGTATGGGAGGGCTCTCTGGGACCCCGATGTAAGGATGGGGGGGGGCTCTCTGGGGACCCCGATGTAAGGAGGGGCTTTATGGGGGGCTCTCTGGGGACCCCGATGTAAGGAGGGGCTTTATAGGGGGGCTGCTCTTGGGGACCCTATGTAAGGGGGGGGACCTAATGTAAGGGGGGCTCTCTGGGGACCCTAATGTAAGGGGGGGGCTCTCTGGGGACCCTAATGTAAGGGGGGGGCTCTCTGGGGACCCTAATGTAAGGGGGGGGCTCTCTGGGGACCCTAATGTAAGGGGGGGTTTGCTCTCTGGGGACCCTAATGTAAGGGGGGGGGGGCTCTCTGGGGACCCTAAGTAAGGGGGGGGACTCTCTGGGGACCCTAATGTAAGGGGGGGGGGCTCTCTGGGGACCCTAATGTAAGGGGGGGGCTCTCTGGGGACCCTAATGTAAGGGGGGGGGCTCTCTGGGGACCCTAATGTAAGGGGGGGGCTCTCTGGGGACCCTAATGTAAGGGGGGGGGGTACTCTCTCTGGGGACCCTAATGTAAGGGGGGGCTCTCTGGGGACCCTGTGTAAGGGGGGGCTCTCTGGGGACCCTGGTGTAAGGGGGGGCTCTCTGGGGACCCTGGTGTAAAAGGGGGGGCTCTCTGGGATCCAAGGGGGGGGGGGGCTCTCTGGGGATATGTAAGTGGGGGATCCACACTCAGATATGTAAAGATAAATATATAAATGTCTGTTCTATATTGTTGTACTTATTCTTTGACTGTTTTGTTTAAAGGAGGGAGGATTGTATTGGGAGCGCTGAAGTGTCAGGTGTGACTGTGTGGCAATGGCAAATGGTTTTACATACTCACGGCATCACGGTCAGGTAGAGGGCCCCTCAGCAGAATTTTGCTTAGGGCCCCAGGGAGGTCAGGATCGAATCAGCTTTCTTTTTCCCCCAACTCCCTCACTTTTTTTCATAAACCCAAAAAAATTTCCCCTACTTGCAAAATGTTATTGCTTTCTTCTGCTCTTGACAAAACCCTTAAAGTGTAAAACCACTTAAAATGACCTTCTTTTTTCTTTTTTTCCGGTTTAAATTTTTGGGGAAGTTTTGGGGACCCTTTTCTAACGGGGAAAAAAAAAAAAAAAAGACTTGTCCCGGTTTTTTTTTGAGGCATTTTTATGTTATACTTTTCGGGGTTTGCCCGGGACTAATCACCTCCCTAATTTTTTTCCCCCACCAATTTAAAAAGGGAAACATGGTAAAACACAATCAGGTTGGGTAGGACATCCATGTTTTTTTTGAAATCCTCTTCGGGAAATAAAATTTTTGGTTTTTTTTTTGGTTGGATCAGTGGTGGAACTCCCAGGGCAGAAAGGGTTTGCCCCTTGGGGCCCGGGGCCCGGGCATTCCACCCTGTAGTGGGCCCAAGAGGGCGGAAGGGGACCCCTGAAGAAAGGGGCTCTTTTCACCTTGTCCCGCCCCCAAATTTGTGCAACTTGTTGCAACTTTCTTTGACTTGTTTCCCAAATTTGTTTTTTAACATTGTGTCTAGACCTCAAATCAAAACCAAATCACAGAAAATATTGCAGGAACCTTTTTCTTGTTACTGTGACTTAATTTCCCTTGATTGGACATCACCCTTTGGGAAATAAATGTTTTTTTGACTTGTCTTGTGACTTTGTGTTGAAAAGTCACATGAAAAAGTAAAAGGGGGGGAAGTGTGAACCGGGCTTAAAAGGGGGCTGGAAAAAGGCCCCTGCCCCAAGAAAAAAGGAAGACCCCCAAATTCCCCCCTTTGGGGGGAAAGGGGGCCCTGGGCCCAAAGGGGAAAAGGGCCGGGGACGCCCGGGGAAAAGGGCCCCCCTGTGGTAAAGGGGCCCCCTTTTTTTAATTTTTTTTTTTTTTTAACAATTTTTTTAAAAAAAGGATTATCCTTTTTTAGAAAACAAAAAAATAGAAAAGCACCCCCGGAGGACTATGCCCAGATATCGGGCACAAAAAAAAAACAGCATTGTAAAGAAGAGGGGGGAGGGGAGGGGGAAACCAGGAGCAGAGGAGAGCAGATAGAAGGTGGGATGATGGAAGCAGGTAAAATGACCACGTGTCAGGTCTAAAAAAAGCCAAAAAACCCCGGGGGTTTCGTTTACAGAGGGGGGGCAGAAAAAAGGCGGGAAACAGCCAGGTTTTTTGGGTGTTAAAAGGGGGCCAAAAGACCCAAATTTTGGGGTTAAAAAAAACCCCTTTTAAAAAAAAATTTGCAGCGCTGGGGGGAAAAAAAGGGAAAATTCTTTGGGAAATAAACACAACACTGGGGAAGTCCCGACATCCAAATACGGTTTAAAAAATTTTGAAATTTGGGTGTTTTAATTTTTTACATTAAAATAAAAAAAGGGTCCCATTTAATATCACAAGGGCAAAAAAAAAGAAAAGTTAAAAAGCGGGCTGTTTTTCACCCAAAAATTTCCCATAAAGAGGAGTGTTTTGGAAAAAGAAATTAAATGTTTTGGCAGGTGAAAACCTTTCACCACAAATAAAATGAAGAAAATTACCAGAAAGCCCCCCCTTTCTTATTCAGGGGGTCCCCCAAAGCAATTTGGGGGGGGCGTAAACCCCAAAAAAGATCCCTGACGTCTCCCCCCGTTCCTCAAAAGGGAAAAAACACCAGGAATGCCAAAGTCGAGGGGGGGGCTGGTTTTTTTAGAAAACCCTCAGAGCCGGATTTAAAATAGAGAGCCCAAAAGATTTCCACTTAGTATAAATTGCTCTGCAGTTTTAGAGCAGGGGAAAATACACAGGAGAGCAAAAATTCAAGCTGAGAACATGTCTCATCCAAACATTTCCTTCAAATCCGGGACAGCGTTTTTCATAAGTATTAGCGTGTTTTTTTCCCCCGGGATTCTTTTCATCATAAATTCATCATCAGGGTAGTACACACCCCTCTACCTGTGCTATAAAAATGCCCCCAATTGGCAAAAAAGGAGAACACCCCTTGGGCCCTAAGTTTTAATTTCAAGGTCAATCTTAAATTTTCCACAATCAAGGGAGAAGGGAAATAAATTTTGGTCTGGGCCTTTTTTACCCCTATTCAAGTCATCATTGGGCAATTAAAGGTTTATAAAGAGAAACTGGCCAGTGGGGAAAGGGTTTTTATGTTAATCAAGAACATGAGTTAGATCGAAAAATTGGGCTGTTCCCCATTCCCCGAACAGCGAACTTTTTTGGGGTTTTTAACGGAAAAATTAAAAAAGCCGGGGAAACCCCCCCTTTTTTAAAAGTTATGGGAGAAATCAAAAGTGCTTTTTTAAAGGCTTTTATGCATGGTTAGTCAAAAAAGGGTGTTTTGGGGGGGACCCGGGCCCTGCCCAGGGGACATGTTCAATGAAAAAACAAATTTTTAAAAACTCCCTTTTTTTTTTCGGGAGCATGATTTTAAAAATGCTTAACAATGTAATTTTCCCTTTTAAATTTTTTATTTTGGGGGGTGTGTTTTGAAATCCGAAAAGGGGCACATGTTTTCCATGTTAGAACAGTCGGACAGAAAAAATTACATTTCAAAAAAAAAAAAAGAAATTTTAAAAACTACTTGGGCTACAATAAATTGGGGCCCTAAATGCTTGGGGGGTCCCCCTAATTTTCATCCCGGCCCCTTAGGTCTGGTATGGTTTTTAAAGGGGGAACCCCCGCGCCAAAAAAAAAAAATTTAAAAATGTTGTCAGGGCCCCAATCCCCAAAACCCTTTGGGGGAACAGCAACCGGCGGGGCCCACAAAAAAGGGGGGGGGGGGCGGAGGCAGCCCCCCCCTAAACCCTTTATCAGGCCCCCATTCCCCTCAACATTGGGAGGGTGTTTTGGGGGAGACCCCCCAAAGCACCTTGTCCCCATTTGAGGGGGAGAAGGGCCTCACCCCAAACCCTTCCCAGGGGGTTGGGGGGGTCTGGGGGGGGGGGGGCTTATCAGAACCCAAAACCCCCTTTTTAAACCAAAGGGGCCCCCCAGATCCCCCCCCCCATGGTTTTGGGTAAGGGGGTACAAATGTACCCCCCCCTTTTAAAAAAAAAAGTGTAAAAAAGTCCTTTTTTTTCATTTTTTTCTTCTTTTATCTTTTTTTTTCTGGTTTTCCCATTGGTGTTTTCTTCTAAACCTTTTTTCTTCTTCGTCTTTTTTCTTTCCGTCTTCCGTCCCACATCTTGCTCCGGTTTTCATCCGCTTGATCCCCTCGGGGGTTGCCCTTTCCACGGGATTCCCTTTGGGGTTTTTTCTGCACTTTTTATTAACGGAAGGGGGGGGTCACCCCTTTTAGGGAAAGGGGTGACCCCCCCCCCTTTCACTCATCCGTAGGGGCCATTTCATCAAGAATGATTGTGTTTGGGTTTTCCCTCTAGAACGTGCCCCAAGGGGCCCATTTTCAGGGGGGCATTTAACCCTAAAAATATGGTAGACCCCCAAATTGTCCCTGTTCCCCCCCCTAGACCCCTTTTTGGGGGATCTGGGGGTTTACTATCTTTTGTGGGAAGTGTAAAAGCCTGAAAATTTTCAACACACATCGGGGGAGAAAGTTTTCCGAGTTCATTTTGGTGGTACAAAATTCACTTCCCCTATTAAGCCCTTCTTTTCTTGTAAAACCAAGTGTGTCATTTACCGCTTAGGTCCCCTTGGGGCCCTAGAATTGAAGGCTACTATTCAATTTTGTCGGTTGGGGGAAAATATACCCAAACATCAAAAAGGGGTTTTGACAAGCATAATGTTTAAAACTTTATGTTTGAATAAAATGGGGGAACCCCAAAGGGCACCCCCTTTTTGTTCCCCCTTAAAAAAGTATTTTTCCTCCGGGCTGGGGCAAGGGCAAGCAATATCCCCAAGAGCTAAAAACCAACTGGATTTTAAAAATTAGGTTTCATGGTTTGAATGTGGAGTGGGACATCAAACGGTTTTAAAATAAAGTTTTCTTCTCCCCCAACACAATAGACTTTTTTCCCCTTTTTTGAATTAAATAATTTTTTTATTTACTTTAAAAAAATTTTATTTATTCTATATATATTTTTTTCAAATTCATAAATATTTTATTCTATCCATTTTGGACCCTTTTTTTCCCTTTGAACACCATGTAGGGTGTCCCATATTAAAGTGGAGTTCCCCCAAAAAAAGGGGGGGAAAAACTTCTGCTATCCATTTTCCTCCCCCCCCCCGGTGTCACATTTCGCCTTTGGGTTTGGAGCAATACCTGTCAAACCCAAAATTTTTTTGCCCCCCAACCCCGGGGAAAAGATCACTGCGTATTGGGGCGATGTACGCTATGTCCGGCCCTCCCCCGGGCCCCCCTGCTGTTTCTGGGGAACACAGGTCCCAGAAGAAGCGGGGACCATCAGAATGTGCACGTGCCCGCGCATGTGCAGTAGGGAAATGGCTGTGGGGCCCGAAAGGGCCTCTTTTCCCTGATTCCCTTTTTTAAAGGATCCGGTGCCCCCCACCTGGAGCTGGGGGGGATGGCTTCGGGTGGGGAAAATTGTGGGCCCCCTTGGAAAAGGTAAGGGCCCTTATTTAAAAGTCAGCAGTTTGAAAGTAGTTTTTGCCTGTTTTACTTTTTTTAAAAATGCTTAAATCAAATTTTTTTGTTATTTGTATATTTTTCATGAAATGCTTACTTTTCAATAAAATTTTATATTTTCCCAATTTGGGAATTTAAAGGGGAAGCGACCCGGGTTTTTGGATTGATTCAAATTTATTTTTTGTGAAGTTTGATTTTAAACCCACAAGAGGGCGTGTGTATTTTTGGCCCTTTTGGGTTACTGCTGTCTTTTAAAAGGATCTTTTCACCCGGTTTGGTGGACACATCTTCTCACCAGTACAAAATAATTGATTTCATTTCATTCATTTTGGGGATTATGTTTTGTTTTACAAAAAAAAGGGGGTGTGCTTTTCAAAGCCTTGTCTAAAAGCTGACTACAAAGGATCTGGATGTTGGAAAAACATCACCCCAACCCAAATGAGGGATAGGTCAATTTTTTTCACTTCCCCTATGCAGGTAAAGCCTTTACTAATGATTGCCTTGCCCAAGGGCTGTCCCCCTTTGCCTCCCAAATTTGGGACATTTATAGCACGGGTAGGGGTGTTTTAGAAACCCCTGATGATGTCATTTATGACAAACGATCGGGGGGGTTGGCATATCCCGCGTTTCTGCGCATTTTTTCGATCGCCGGGATTTAAAGGGAAAGTGTTTAGATTGAGCCCTTTTTTGCCCCCCCTTTGTATTTGCACTGCTGTTAAAAAAACGGGCCAAAGAAGAGACAATCTTATACTTGTGGGGGTTTTTTTTGTCTCTCTTTTATGAAAATTTCAATGGACGGGCGGGCGCAAGGGGAAACCCCTTCACAGGGGCCCGGGTCCCCTGCAATCAAATCATTGAAACTTCACCCAAAAAGGTGGGGAAAGATCCCAAAAATTTTTGTAGGGTAAAATAAGGTTTGCGCTAATTGTTGCCCCCAAAAACCTCCCCTTTATAATAAAAAAGGGAAAAACCCCAAAACTTTTAATTGTTTATGCTAAATTGATCAAAAATTTTTTTTGAGCTTTTTTTCTTATATCTGCCTATAAAAATTAAATACCTTCACCCTTTTTAAATTTTAAAGAAAAAAATTATAATCTAATCCCCAAAATGCATTAAATTTAAAAAACCTTCATCTTGAAGTACTGCTTTGCAAGAAAAAAATTTAAAAATATAAAAAATAAAAATAAAAGGGGAATAAAAAACAAATTTTAAAAATTAAAAAAAAAATTGAAATGAATTCTTTTTTCTTTCAAAAAAATTTGTCCCCCGGTTTTAATCAAAAAAAAAATTTTGTTGCTCCTATGATCCTTAAAGTGTTTGCCCCGGGGCAAAAAAAATAAATTAAAGTTTTTTGTTTTGTTACCTAAATTTCCCCACAGTGACTGATCACCTTGCAAAAAAAGGGGTTTTTCCCTCCTCCCCCAAAAAAAAAAATGGGTTTGTGATTTTTACCCCCACCGTTGCAAGGCCACCCCCCAGAAATACCCAAAAAATTGGCCTCGGTTTCATTGGGGAATAACCAATCCACTTAGGGGTTCCCCCCCAAAATTCCCCGGCAATATGTATATCCCCCTTACTCCGGTATTGTATCATGGGGATATTTTAAAAAAACCCCCAGGGGTGCGGGATAAAAAAAAAATTATTTAAATTTAAAATTTTAAAGGGTTGCAAAATTTAAATTTTCCCTGATGACCAAACACTGAAAAAATGCGTGGGGCTGCGGGGAAAAATTTGCTGTCCTTCCCGTCCAAAAACCCGGGGCTGGAGCACACCCCGGCCGTAGTGGAAGCACCCGCTATACGGGGGGGGATAGCCAAAACAGGGCCCCCTGCCCCCCCTCAAAATTTAAAAGGGCTGGATCAGCTTAGTCCCGGGTTGCAGGCCCCCCTAAATGTGATTTATTGTGCTATTTTTCCCATTTTTTTTAAATTTTTTCATTTTTTTAAATAAACTCCCCAAAGGATGGTTATTTTTATTCCCTAGATACAATACCGGGTAAGGAGGGGCCACATTTTTCCGGGGAAAAGTTTGGTGGTAAAAACCCCATAAGGGGTTTGGGTTACCCGAATAAACCTGAAGGCGCAATTTTCGTTTTTTTCTTCTTTTTTGGGGGAGCTGGAAAAAACGTAACACCGCGGGGAAATTTTAAAAAACCATTTGCTTACGGGGCATTTAAAAAAACCCCCCTCCTCCCCAAAACCCAATTTTTAAAGCTTTGGGTGCTTTACACTTTGAATCCCAATTACTCAGTCTGTAACACTGAACCCAAATAATTTTTTTGCCCCTTTTTTCCCCAAAAATAGAGCTTTCTTTTGGTGTATTTGATCACCTCGGGGTTTTTTTTATTTTTTTCGCTTTTAATTTAAAATGGCCAAAAAATTTTTTGAAAAAAAAACACATTTTTCTTTTTTTCTGTGATATAATTTAGCAAATTTTTAAATTTTTTCCCTTTCAAAAATTTTTGGGCCACAATTTACCCCGCCACATATCTTTGGTTTAAAAATTTAAAAAACCAAAATTTTGGATTATTAATTTGGGCTTTTTGAAAGTTACAGCTCTACAAACTGTGGTGGAATCATAAAAATTTATCACATCTTTGCCAAATGGTGGGCCCATCTCATTTCTTTGCCCAACAAGGGCAGGGAAAATTTCAAATTTCCCCCCCAAAGACCCCTTTTTTTAAAGTAGGGAAACCAAGGGATTTTTGTTAAAAGGGAAGGGGGCTTTTTTTTTTTTGGGCATTTTTTTCCCCCTTTTTTTTGCAAAAAGAATTTTTTTTTTTATTTTTTTCCCAAAATTGTCATTGGGAAAAAGGGTTTTTTTTCTCAAAAAGGCATTTTAACCACAAAAGCACCCCAAAAAAAAATTTTCTTTCTTTTCCTGGTATTACGATACCACATGTTTGGGGCTTTCCCCCCCGCCTGGGCCCACTTTGAGAGGCCCAAAATGCAGGGGAGCGCCATCACGTGTTCTAGGAAAACCCTAAATTACAATCAACTTGTTTTATACCTATTTCACTTTTGAAGGCCCGGAGCCCAGGGGCAAGAACGTGCACTGACGTGGCACTGATTTCAGGTGGCACTGATACGTGGCATGATGACCAGTGACCGATACAACGGGACTGATGAACGGGGACACCGACGTGGGACTAATATGTTTGGGACTGGTGACAGATGGGGACAAAACGTGGCACTGATATCAAAGGGGGGCTAAAACGTGGCACTGATGAGAGATGGCACTAATATTGGGCACTGGAAGATGGCACCGACATGTGGCACTGATGACACGTGACATGATGACAGGGTGGCACTGAACTTTCATTGTGACAAAAAGACACTGATGCAGATTTGGGAAGGGTACGTGGCATTGATTTACAAGTGACCAATGATAACCCTGGCAGGACACTGACAGGTGGCAAATGATGACGATGGCATTGACAGTTTGGCCCCTAATATGTGGCATTTATGACAAGGACACTGATATGGCCGTTTACAGAAGGCCCCGGCGGGGCATGTGCACGTGGGAATGATGACAATGGCACTTATAAGTGGCATGGGGGAAGGTGGCCCGGCAGATTTGGGACTGGGGAAGGGGCACTTTGGGGACAGATGGATGGGGACAGAAAGGATGGGGGCACAGATGGGGACACAGAAAGGGGACAGATGGATGGGACAGTGGGTGGGGACACGGGGGGGCACAGATGGGGACACAGATGGGGGCTGATGGATGGGGCACCCGATGGGAAAGATGGTTGGGGGCACAGATGGGGGGCAATGGAAGGGGGCAGATGGGTGGGGAGATGGATGGGGGCACATGGATGGGACAGATGGATTGGGGGGCACAGATTTTGGGCAGATGGGTGGGGACACAGATGGGGGAAAATGGGGGGGGACACAGGTGGGGACAAGATGGATGGGGGACAAAAGGGTGGGGACAGATGGTTTTGGGGGCCAGATGGGGACAGATGGATGGGGGCACGATGGGCAGATGGATGGGGACACAGATGGGGGGGGCAATGGTGGGGGGCAGATGGATTGGGGGCACAGGGTGGGGACAGAAAGGATGGGGGGCACAGATGGGGACGATGGATGGGGGCACAGTTGGGGGAAAATGGGTGGGGGGCCCCTGGTTGGGGGCAAAAGGGGGGGCAGAGGGTGGGGACAGTTGGGTGGGGGCACCCGGGGGGGACAGATGGATGGGGGAAAACATGGTTTGGGGAACAGGGGGGGACTATGGTTTGGGGCACATGGGGGGGGGGCACATGGATGGGGGGAGATGGGTGGGGGGAAGGGAGACAGAAGGGGGGACAGATGGGGGCAGATGGGGAACCCGATGGGGAGCCGATGGGGGGACAGATGGGGAAAAGGTGACAGATGGGGGCGGGTCGCAATTTCGTTTTTTTATTTTTTAATTACGGCTTTTTGCAAACCGTTTTATCTTCTCTCCCCACAAAGCTGTTGTTTTGGAAAGGGGGGAGAGCGGCGCTGACAAAATGATCTCGTTTTTTACATATTTGAAACAAACTCTCTTTGGGGCACCCGATCTCGCTGTAAACGGGCCCCTGTGATTTCCCCTTTTCAAACGTTTTGTGACCCGGGTTTTCCCACGGGAAACGCCAACACAGAACTTCCCCCTTTCTTTTCAGGAGATCTCAGGGGCGCGCATTTGGGAAGAAACAGGAGGAAAGTTTTCCCCCCGGCAGGGGGCGTCCGCCCCTGCAGCCGCCTTTAGGCTATTGCGCGGGGGCGAAAAAGGTTAAATAATTTTTTTTTTTCCTTTTTGAAAAAAATTTTTTTTTTTTAATTTTAAAATTTTTTTTGTGGGAAGTTTTATACATTTTCACAGATGTGCCACTTTACGGCAGCTAATCCCCCTTTCACAAAAGGTTGGACAATTTCCCACCACAAAATTCATTTTGATTTTTTTTTTAAACCCCAAAATCCGTCTGATTTTTTTTGCCCTTTTGGCCGAAACTTTTCTTGCTTCACACGGGCGCACAAAAATTTTTCGGAAAAAAACCTCGTTCAGAACGAGTTTTTCCCTACAACACGTACAAGGGGCTTTCTTAAGGTCAGTGCCAAAGCTTTCGTCTAAAATTTTTTCTGAGCTTTCGGGCACTTTGTGGATCCCGCTCTCAAACTTTTTTTCCGTTGGGAAATTTTCCCCCTTGTGTAGGGGCCTAAGGGGGCCCTCCCGGGACGATATTAAAAAAGAATATTTCAAATTTTTAAATTTATTTTACTGCCCCCTTTCAAAAACATTTTTTTAAAAAAAAAATGTTTTTTCTTGATACTTTTCCCCCGGGCAGTGCCCGGGTCCCAAAAACTTTTTTATGGCAAAAACCCGCATATAACCCTTTAAAAAATTTGGACTTTTGATTTTTTTGTGTTCGGTTTTTCCCCTTGACTTTTTTTTTTTTTTTTTTTTTTTTTTAGGTTGGCGTGTTTGCAAAAAAAACTTTTTTTCCTGTTTTAAAATATTCTGGTGCGAAAACGAACCGGAGGGGGGGGTTCGGGCCCCCCCTAATCATTTCCAAAATACAAAGGGGGGGGCCCCCACTTTCGAACCCCGACCTACGAAAAATCCCCCCAAATTTCGAACGGGGCGCTGCGGGGCCCCCCGCCAAAATTTTTCCCCCTGTTCCCCGGCCCTTCTCGGGTTTCCCCGCCATTGGGGCCTCCGGGAAAAAAAGCCGGAAAAAACTTCGTAAAGGGCTTAATTTGCCGCGCTTTGGGGAAAAGGAAATTTGGGTGGAAAATCGGAAAAGCCGGGGAAAAGGCCCTATTTGGGCGGTCGGGGCATGCAAAGGCCCCACTTTGAACATTTCGACTTAAGTACAGGGGGCGTCCCTAAAGAGTTCTAACTCGGGGACCCCCCGTATCTTCATTTTTTCCTGGGTATTGGGATAGTCCCATTCCCTCCCATACCCCTTTTTGTGTTTCTCTCATTGTATTAATTTTTTTGTGTTTTTTAAGAATAAAAAAATTCTCCTTTTTTCTCATAAAGACATCGAAAGGAAACAAAAAGCTGAGAAAGAAAAATTTCCCGAGGGTTCCAAAATAAAAATTTTTTTTAATGGGGAAATGTTTTAAACTACAGAAAAAAATTTTTACCAATTTTTTTGTGATAAAGGGACCCCCGGAAATAAAAAGGGGAAAAAAGGGGAAAAAAAGGGGTTCAGGGAGAAGAAAATCTACAGATCATGGAAAAGATCCCCATTTACAATCCAAAGGGCCCCTTTTACCCTGGGTGAAGAAAGGGGGCAGCCCCCAAGATTGTTGTGTTACAAGGGGCTGCTTTTGGGGTTGGAAAAAAAAAATTTACCTCCCAAAAAGGCATGCCCGGGCTGGGGCCCCCTGAGGATCTCTAAAAAGACAAATTTGATGTTGGTTAAAATCTTGAGCTTAGAAATTTTAACACCATCCTTGGAAAAATAGTTTTTTGTGGGAAATTTTTTTCCAAACCTGCAGATTGGTTTTAAAACCCCGGGGTTTTATTCTGGAGGGTCCGGAAATCAAAAGAAAAAATTCTCACCATAGTTGATGGGGTTTTATGAACTGAGGGGGACTCTGGGGGAGAAATCTGAGGGCTTTCCTGACATTTTTATGGAAACCCAAAAAATAATTCTCCAAAACTTTTTCAAAAGGGGAAAATGTTCCCCAGAATCTTTCCCCCCCCCCCCCTGATCCCTCACCCCCAAGGGGAAATGGCCAAAGGAGAAACTTTAAAACAATTTATCGATGATTATCGCAAAGGGAAAACCCCGGGGTTTAAAGGGGCGATCGAGAGGAAAATTCCAAAAAATCTTTTGGGAAAAAAAGAAAACTGCCCGAAAGGTTCCCCGGATTAAAAAAAAGACAAGAGGTTTTGTTCACCATGTGTGCCGTTTCCCCCATCCCTTTGGGTTGCTGCCGTAATGAAAAAAGAAATAAGAAAAGATTTGGCACAATTTGGTGGCGTACAACAACTTCCCCTTTACCTTTTCTTCCCGGGGTTTTTTTAAACCCCTCCGCAAAAAAGGACTGTCTTACCGGAAAAAAACCTTTTGAAAACTTGTGCTCTGGGCCCAAACAGGGGCTTTTGAAAAAAATCTTATTGAGAAAAAAGATCTTGAAAGACATGGGAATTTTTTTCCCGGTTGGTGGGGGCCCTTAAATTTCCCGAAAGAAACATCTTTCATTGGACGTCCGAAACCAGACCCGCTACAAACTTCATCCCCTGAGTGTTTAAAAGGGGTTTTCCCTTTCTGCTCTCTATTATGGGATGGATGATGGGTCTGGGGCATGGAAGGTAAATTCCCTCCCGGGGATCGTAAAAAGGAAATCACTCCCAAAGACCTCAGTTAACGTTACCACATTTTTTCCTTACTGTTCAAATTTCCCGTTTGGTCCTTAAAGGAAAAACATAAGACATTTTCAGAGGTCAACCGGGAAACCCCATTCACTCCGAGCCAAAACCCGCAATCATAGAATGGGGCCTTTAAGGGCCAAAAAAACCCGCAATCTTTGGGAAAGGGCCTTGAAGGGGAAACATCAATTTCCCTTTTCAGGCATCTTCTGTCTGTATAGAATCAGGATGAGGACTTCATTAGGGAGTCCCTGTCTGGTTGTACAATTTGTCTTGTTTGGGGTCACTTTTAAGTTTTACTGGATGGACCGGGAATTTTTCCCCGCAGTTTATCTATTGCTTGAAAGGGTTTAAGGAAAAGGGAAAATTTTCCCGTCTTTACATTTTTAAGGCTCACTGTGGGTCCCAAATTCCCGAAACTTCTCTCTCCATTCCTACCCAGGAAATCAGTATTTTCAGGGAATTAGGTGAAAGGGTATCAAATAAAAAACCCCAAAAGAAAAGGGCAGGAACCTGCTTACGAAACGGGGGTTTTTCAGACATGTTTTTCCATCTACCACCCTTGTTAGAAGTCCTGGGAACTCCACTTTCCTCCCCTTAAACCCTGGGTTCACCTACAGCAAAATTTTCCCGCGACATTTTATGACATGTAAAGTCGCAGGTTTAGGGGAAAAAACAAAAATTTTATTGGTGTTTTTCTTAATTGCTGCGTTTGGGGTCGCTTTCAAAAAAAGAAAATGGTATTAAAAAAATCAATAAGGAAGTCCGCTCAAATACGTAAGTTCCGGGTTTCCTGATGATTTAACCAAAAAGGGAAAATTGTTAGTAGACAGTAGAAAAGCTTTTACTTTAAAATTTAAACCCCCAAAAAAAATAAAATCATGTGCGACAAAAAAAAAGCCCTGGAACCTGGGAAAAAGGGGTCCCCTGAGCGAATGCTAGTCAGCCCCAATGAATAGAAGGGATAAAATACGCAAAACAATGGCTAAAAGCATTGAAAAAAGACTGTGTGGTGAATCCAATAAATGACGTATTTCAAAATTCTAAAACTTTAAAAAGCAATTTTAATCGGTAAAAAAGGAGATAAAGTGAAAGTCTGCATTAATAAAAAAAGAAAAAGTAGTAAAAACAGATAAGGGGCCTGGGGTTATATTTTTCAACCAAACCCGGGGAAAAAAAGAATACATTTAAAACCCGCAAGGGAAAATTTAATGGTTTAAATGGACTCAAAACAATCAAGGGAAATAATTTAAAACAAACGATAAATTTCCACCAAAGGTGAAAAGAAAAACGAAAACAAAAAATGCCCTAAAAACGACAAGCCAAAAAAATGGAAAAAAATTTAAGGGAAAGGATGAGTGGTACTCAAAACAAAAATAATAAATAAAGTTAAATTGAATCGATCGATCAAAAAAAAAAGGTTTTTTAATAAGCATGTGCAAAATGGTGCAGGGGGTGGTTTGGGAGGGGCTGGGAAAATTTCAGTTGTACAAAAGGGCAGAGTGCAGGTCCCACGGGGGCTGATAAGCGGCACAGAGTGACATGTGGTAAAAGTGCTGTGCGTTTTTCGGGGCTATGGAAAACCCGTGCTGTCCTAAAATTCTTCCCTTTTGCGTAAAGTAAGCGGTATTGAAAAACCCGGGAGATGGTTTACTTGGGGGGGATTAGTTGCCTTCAAGATGCTCTTCGTCTCGGTTTTCCCGCCGTCATGGAGCCCCCGCGGGAAAAGGGGCGGATTTTTAACCCCCCTTTGTAAAACTTTTAACCCCTTTTCAGTTTAAATTTTGTTTACAAATTAGCGGGATGTCCCGTCCTTTTTATTTCTGTTTTTTAAAAACTTTTACGACCGCGATCTTTGTTTCCCCTAGTAGTGCTGGGTATTTCGTCCACAATAACTAAAAAGAAAAGGGCCCCCTGTTGTAGCCCCCATCCCCAGGAAAAAGGCCGGCCATTTTGGAAAAGGAAGCTACAGGGAAAAAGGCCCCGCCATTTCTGTGCATAGGAAGCTACAGGAAAAAGGGGCCCCCAGCCTAATTAACACAAATACTTAAAGACCCCTTCCCAAGGCCCCCACTTTACCCCGATGAAGTCACTGACCCGGTTTACCCACACGGTCGGGAAAAACCCCAACCCCCCGGAAAGTGAGTATAGGGCAACCAGCTCACCCCTCGTTTTTGAAATTTTTTTATTACCGTCTGTGAAATGTGAGTACTTTTTCCATTTATTTTTTCCCCAAAAAAAAGCTGTTTTAAATTTTTTAACACATACTAACCCCTAGAAAAAGGGCCCTTTATGTCTCCCTGTATGTGAAATTTTGGGGGAGTGAAAAGGTGGGGCCCGGGCCTTTAAAATTGAGAGAAACCCCCCCAGCGCCTCACCAAAAAGGGTCCACTGACGCTGGAAACGCAGAAAGAAGAGTGTTTGAACTGCAACTAATCCCCCCAAGTGACCATTCCCTGGGATTTTTAAAAAAAAGCTGCTTCAATTTCAGCAGTAAGGTAAGAAGTTAGGACACCTACGGGTGTCCATTTTCACCCAAGAGCACGCCTTTTTCCACAGTGCCCCCTCTGTGCCACTTATCGCACCCTTTTGACCGGGACCTGTACCTTTGTACTACTGCCAAATTTCCCGACCCTTTCCTACCACTCTGAAACCCCTTTTCACAGGGTTTTTATTAAAACTTGTTTTTTGATTTGATTTGATTTAAATTTTAACTTTTTTTATTTATTTTTGATTGGGTACCAAATCATCCATTCGGGTTATTTATTCAAATTTTTTTCCCTTTTCGTTTTTTTTAATGCTTTTTTTTCTTGTCTTTTTTCTTTCACCGTTTGGTGGGGAAAAACCCTGATTGATTTGATTATTTACCTTATTGTTTTTTAGCTCCACTCATCCTTAATTTTTCCCCCTTTTTCCCGGTTTTTTTGTATTCTATTTTTCACCCTTTGGTTTTAAATTTTATTTCACACCAGGCAACCCTTATCTGATTTTACATCATGTTTATCTTTTTATTTAAAGCACGGGCAGTCCCCTTTATCTCCCCTTTTTACCCATTGTCGTCATTTTTATTTTTAGCAATTTTTTTGCACTACAGCACTTTTTTTTGCATTTACCCACAGCTCTTTTATCGATGCCCTTTAGCCATTGTTTTGCCCTTTTCCTTTTTTAGCCTTCTATTCATTTTTTGAAAAAAATACCCGCTCGCGGGTCCACTTTCCCAGCGGGGGGTCCCTGCTTTTTTTTTCGGCACATGATTTATATTTTTAGGGGGTTAAAAACACTTTAAAGTTTAAAAGGGGTTCTAAAGTTAGGACAATTTTCCTTTGTAAAAACATCAGAAATCCGAACTGGTTTCATATTTTTGGGGCGCCGGGCGTCACTTATTGATTTTTTAAACCATTTTCTGTGGGTCCGTTTGCCCTCGCTGTCTGCCCGCAAACCCAAAAATTTCCCCCCGCTCCTCCCCAAAATTAGCGCGGGAATACCTGAAATTTTAAAAAAAAAAATACTTTCCCGCACTACTTTTTGGGGGATTTTTGTGCTGCCAAGACCCCAAAAAGATTCAATGTAAAATCGCCAAAAGCCCATTTTTCTGAATCTTAAGACTTTTCTGCGACTTCTGAGGCTTCTTTAACCCCCCACCTCTTCCCCCCCGGTCCCGCTCCCAAAATCTTTCCCCCCAAAAACATCCCAATCCCCCCCTGGTTTTGTAGCCCAAACCACCCTTCCAAATTCCAATTTTTTTTGTGTATTTTCCTTTTGTTTAAAAACCCCCAAATTTTGGGATTTGGGAGCCCCCTTCACTGGAAATTTTTTCCCGATGCAACAAAAAACCCCAAAATACTCCCCAAAACTTCCCAGTCTTTGGGGCGTCAGGGGTCTTGGGGAGCAAAACATGGGGGCTGAAAACTGGGGTTGGGGCGTCATTAACAATTTTTTCCGAAATTCATATCCTGTTTTCCCAATACGAGGCGACCCACACAGAAAATGTGCGCTTTTTTCATACTCTTAAAAAATCACGCACCAAAGCCACGCATGCGCAAAGTTTAAAAGAATGGTAACAAAAACAATGCCCTTGCTGTTTCGTTTTGAAAAATACAACAAAACGCATGTATTTGCGGTCTGCCATGGGGTTTTTAAACATGTGGGAAAGCAAATAAAATTTTAAAACAAGTGTTTACGAACATTTTTCGCACATTTATGAAACGCACGCAAAGCATGGATTTTCTTGCAGGGTTTTGGGGCATTGGAAAAGTACAGATGTGAATGAATGGAAACTTTTTTAAAAAATGCGCCAACCCCCAAGAAAAAGCATGCTTTGTTTTCGTGTTTGGGGTGGCCAAAAGCCATCAAATTGTGTTTCCATTCATCCCATCTTTAAGTTTTTGAAAGCACCCCAACCCCCCAAAAAAACGTTTCTTCTGTGCATTATGAAGATGTTTTGACAACACCGTTGTCCCGTTTAGGGCCTTTTTCGTTTGGGGCTGAACGTTTTTTGAATGCCCGGGAACCCGCAGGAAAAACCCTTTCTTTGCCCCACGTTTTGGAAAAGGGATTTGCGCTCGCCTTGGGAAATTTTTCAGTAAAAAGCTTTACGCACGGGCGCGGGCATTTTGGAAAAGTGCGGGAAAAACACAAAAATTTCTTTTTTGCGGGTTTATGTGCCCTTTAAATCATTTCAGATTTTAAATGCAGCCTTTATTGTTTTGACGGCCGAAACACGGTTTTTCAGACGCAGTTTTGTCCTTTGACCAAAAAACCCCTATAAAAAACGGATCACAAAGTCACATAGGGTGCTTTCCCGTAAAGTCACCCTTTTAAGGCCCCAAACCGGTCCCCGGGGGTTTTTAGACAAAGTCAAACTTTGGAAGTGGCTGCGACTTTCATGTTGTGCTGTGTGAACCAGACTAAAAGGTGGGTTTCCCCCAATCACCTTCTACACAAACTTCTGGAACAATACATCATTTACAAAACGCATTAACCCTTTCCCCGCCCCCCCCCCCCCCCCAAATTTTACCATTTTTCAACAGAACATTTGGAGGGAAAGCTTTGTGTTCAGAGATTGGGGGAGGGGAAAAATTTTCAGGGGTTTTTGACATCAAACATCCCAACATTGGGGGGGGCCCCAAATTTTCTGCAGAAGTGGGGGGAGATTGGGGAATTTTTGGGCTGCATTTTATATCGGAAACCAAAGTGGTGTTCCAGGATTTTCTAGAAGTGAATGGAACCCCTTGTAGGAAAGGGGCCCAGACCCCCCCAAAAATATCAGGGGGGCCCCTTTTTTTTGTCGGGTGTGACTTCAAAAACCCCTCATAGCCCCCCAAAAGAAGTCCTCATCAGGCCCCGAAAGGGGACTGTGAGGGAGGGAAAGGGAGCCATGTGGGAAGGGGAAAAGTTGGGGGTTTTCATTTTTTTTTCTTGGGTCAAGGGCAAAATTCTTTTGGGGATAAATTTTTATTTTCATTAAATTGGGTTTTAGATTTGGTTTTTGTAAATATTTTCCCGAAAAATTGTCGGGAGGACAAAACAGAAGAAGAAGATTCCTCCTCTTCGGATTTTGAAGGGAAGTCGGATTCTCTTTTTTCCCTTTTGATTAAAACCCCGGGGAGTTTTTTAAAAATTTAGGAATTAGGGGAAAAGAAATGTGTGATGGGCAGTGATGGGGAAAATTTACGTCTTGTGATTGTTCCCCTCCCCTCAGGCTCCTTCTACTTTGGGGTCCCCCATCCTCACCCATGTTGAATCTTCCATCACCCGTCCTCTTCTCATGCTTTCCTCTCTCTGAGGGAAAAACTTTTCCCCCTTTTGGGAACTCATTTAAGGGGTTTGGGGTTCCCCCCTTTTTTTGAACAGTGAAACCCGGCTATGTTTCATATGGAATACCCTCCATAAACCCCAACAAGCAGGGAAAAAAAGGGTGGAATACCCCCTTAGGACTCCTCACCGTCTGATGATTTTTTGAAAAAAAAGCAATGCTCAGGGAACACTTTTTTTGACATTTATCATGTTTTCCCTTTTCAGTGATGTAAGTATAAATGAGTTTAAAAAAAACTGAGTTTTTCGGGACCCCAGTTACTTTAGAGGGTACTTGTAATTAACTAATTTTCTTTTCCCCTCTTTGGGAAAATTTAGTTACCATTTTTTGGGTTTTGTTACCCCAAAATTTTCACTGCCCACTAGATGGCCAAATAGTGTAAACCCGGGGTCCCCCGAAAAGTTCCCCCCCTGATAAGGGCCCCCTGTACTGCGCAGGCGCAGGGCTTTCACAGTAAAGAAGGACTACAGGCTTCCCAAAATTGCCGAACCTTTAAAACTCTGATGAACTCTACACCGTGCAGGTGCTTTTAAAAGGGAATTTTTCGAGGCCCATGCCCCCACCTCCTTTATGCCCCGTGCTACCTGCAAGGGGGGTCAAAAGTGTAAATAAGGGGCGGGTCTAGTATTACTGTAAAACCCAGGGGCGCAAATTTTTTTAATTTTTTTGGGAAAATATCGAGTTGCCCTTTTAAATTTAAAAATTCGCCCCCTTCTGTAGCCATCCGCCCCTTTAAAAACGATATAAAAATAATTAACCCGCCCTTCTTACACCTATAAAAAGACTGCCCCTTGGTTTGGGGTTTAAAAATAGAGCACCCCCCGGTTTCACATATAAAAAAACAATAATAAATGCGCCCCCCCACTCGGGGAGGGGCTGGAAATGTTCCCCCCCCTTTTTTTTTTTTTGAAAGTCCGGGGAAAAAATTAGAATTAAAACGGGGATCTGGTTTTAAGGGGGGAAAAAGGGGAAAAAAAAGGGAAAAATAATCAGGTTTTAAGGGTCGGGGAGTAAGCTGGTAAAACTTCTTTTTGGAGGCGTATCCTTTTAAAAGGGCAGTAAAGTCCGAGCCGATAAATTTTCAAAGTGGGTTATTGCTTTTTCCCCCCCCATCTCTTTTTCTTTTTCTCTTTTTTTTTTTTTCCTTTTTTTTTTTTTTTTTTTCTTTACAGTTTGGGGCCCGCCGATCTACCAGCTCGGATTGTTGCTTTTACTTTCTTTTTTGGTAGTTATAGGGAATTTTTAAAAAGTGGACAATTTTTATCTGGGTAATTTCTTACTACCCCAAAAGTTAATTTCAATAAAAAAATTCCCGATATAATTCAAAGGAATAGTTTTTTTTATTAACTACTTAGCAAATTTACTTTTGCTGATCTGTTTTTTCCCGTCTTTAAAAGTGGGACTTAAAAGTGTATCTACATATCAAAATTTTACACGGTATTCAGGTCCCCCACTAAATTTTCTATTAAAATAGATAAGCACTTTGACCCAAAGAGGGAAAGATTCACCTCAAATTTACCTTTTTGCATCTTTATCCCCCCGTCGTACTTTCTGGGGAAATTTAGGCTTCTTCTTCTTTGAATTTTGCCCGTTATACGGGGCGGTGTTAAAATTTTCTTAATAAAACTTTGCTTCATGAAGATCAATTTCCCCCACCCCCTATATAAGGGGAGTGAATTTTTAAATCGGGGAAAGGGACACTTGCTTGAAAAAAAAAAAGTGGATAGGAAAAAAGCATACCTCGTATGAAGGGGCCAAATTGTTATATTTTTCTTGCATTTATATTTGGTTTTTTGGTTCCCGTTGGGGGTGGGTTTCCCCCTATGCAAAAAGTCCATTTTAGCCCTAAGGGGCTGTTCTTTTGGGTTTGGGAAATATTTTATACAGAATAAAAAAAAACTTTTAGGAGTGAAAACATGGGGGAAAAAGGGTTTAAAACTACTTTAAGCAGAAAGTGGGAATAGTAATTTAAAAGCCCTTTTATGGTCGAGATTAAAAAGGGGCAAAGTTTGGAAAAAGACAGTTGAGAATGGGGAAGGAAAATTTCCCCCAGTGTTTTAAAAGGGGGGACAAATAAAGTGGCCGGGGTTTAAAGGGGGAAAATACCCGCAAATAGATTTAAAAACAACGAGGATGGAGAGGGAAAAAAGATGGCTTTTCAGCACTTCCCACAAAGCAAAATTTTGGGAGAGATGATGTCTCATCTTGAATGCATGATTTAAGGAAACTGAAGGCCCCAAGAAGGATATACAGAATGTGCTGCAAAGAGGGTTTAACAAACTGAAGCTCCCTATAACGTTCATAAAAAAAACCATTTGGAAATGCGGGAGCGGGGAAACGGGTTGGCGGGAAATTGGGAAAATCCCCTACAGGTTTAAGACCAAAAAAAACCGGGAAAAGACGTAAAATTTAAAAACCGGGGGCCCGCCAGAGAAAGTGAAAAAATTTTGATCTAAAAAACAGTCGTGAAATATTTAACAAAAAATTTAAAAAAAATAAAACCATCCCCCCTTTCGCTTCGAAAGAGTGCATGGAAAAAAAAAAAAAACCAAAACCAAACCCAAAGGGGTTCCGTAAAACGTAATACGGATTTCTGATTATGGAAATTAAACAAAAAAATTTTACTTGGGATGAGAAGGCTGCAAACCCTTTAAATTTTAAAGGAGCTTAAATTTTTTGATCTTCCAGATTTTTTAAAAAGAGAAGTTTGCCCGCAGGAGGGGCA
>JAQSEC010000290.1:0-13242 GCA_028564925.1 Lithobates sylvaticus | reverse complement strand
AATCTGGAAAAAATATTACCAACAAGTGGATTGACTGCATCTTCTGAATTCATGGCCTTTACCTACTGTCAGGAACCATGAAATCAGACCGAGACAGAAGTACAGTTAAATCACACTTTGTTTAATAATAAAAGTAAAAGAACAAACGTAGTCAAAGTTCAGTAACCGGAATGGATAGTCAGCCAAGCCAGAAGTCAGGGATCAATGTAGTGGAACAGCAAGCAGGATCTGGAGCCAGAAGGGATGTCAGCAAAGCAAGTCTTTAACCACTTTCAGACCGGACCAATTTGCAGCCAAAGGACCAGGCCCCTTTTTGCGAATTCAGCACTGCGTCGCTTTAACTGACAATTGCGTGGTCGTGCGACGTGGCTCCCAAACAAAATTGACGTCCCTTTTTTTTTCCCACAAATAGAGCTTTCTTTTGGTGGTATTTGATCACCCCTGCGGTTTAATTTTTTTGCGCTATAAACAAAAAGAGCGACAATTTTTGAAAAAAAAAAAACGCATTCGTTTTTATTTTTTGCTATAATAAATATCCCCCCAAAAATATATAAAAAAAAAAAATTTGTTTTCCTCAGTTTAGGCCGATACGTATTCTTCTACATATTTTTGTTAAAAAAATCGCAATAAGCGATTATTGATTGGTTTGCGCAGAAGTTATAGTGTTTACAAGATAGGGGATAGGCGATAGGGGATTGTCATTGATACAGCAATCAATGCTATTTAAATGCATTGATTCCTGTATAAATGACACTGGCAGTGAAGGGGTTAACCACTAGGTGCAGTGTAGGGGTTAAGTATGCCTAGGGGTGTGTTTTTTACTGTGGGGGGGGTGCGTGGCTGTCAGCTAGTGAATGCTGATCTCTGCTCCAATCACAGGGAGCAGAGATCAGCGTCACTAGTTGCTAGGCAGAACGGGGAGATGCTGTTTATTTCCACATCTCCCCGTTCAGCCTTCCCGTGAGACGATCGCGGGTGTCCCCACGGCGATCGAGTCCGCGGGACCTGCGACCGGCCTCACGGGGGTCCCGACCGATGGCACAGCGACATCTTAAAGGGGATGTATATATACGCCCTTATGCCTGTCCGTGCCATTCTGCCGACGTATATCGTCGTGCGCCGGTCGGGAAGCGGTTAAACAGGAATGCAGGCTCTGTGATGTTGACCAAGGCGAAGGCAGAGATCCTTTGGGCTCGACGGCTTAAGTAGGCTGGACCGACGAGCAGGATATGAACAACAGCTGAGTAACTGGAGAGAGATGGGAGATGGCAATTAACTGACAGGTGAGCGGTCAGCTCTGAGAAAGAAGGGCTGAGCCCAACCCTGACAATTTCAGCATGAATTGTTCTGGCCATTAAGTGGGCCTATAAGGCTAAGGGCTTGATGCCTCCTGATGCGGTGACAGCTCATTCAACCAGGAGCTTTCTACATCATGGGCGGCTTCGTCGCCCCAGAAGTGATTTGCAAAGCGGCTTCATGGTCTTCAATTAATACGTTCATGGCACAGTACTGCGTAGAACAGGCCTCTTTGACTTCTGTTAATTTTGGTTTGCATATTCTGTCTGTTGATGGTGCCAATTAAACCTTTTTTTCTTTAACCAGCAATTGCCCACCCGGGTGTGTATGGCTAGTTATTTCCCATATGTAGGCTGCCATGGAGTCTGTCAGGAAAACTGAATATTTCCTATCAAATACTAACTGTAATTTTCCTTTCCTGATGGACTCCATGGCAGCAGGAGTTCCCTCCCATTTGCTGGAGTAGGCTAAGTTACAGAACACGGCCTCTGGCTCGGAGCAAAGATTAATGGGAGAAGGGTCCTATGAGGTATGGGAGGTGGGATTAACCCATACGTAGGCTACCATGGAGTCCATCAGGAAAGGAAAATTACGGTAAGTATTTGATAGGAAATTTTCCATTTTAAGCACAAACAATTAAATTAATTATGTCACCATGACGTGGCTATCACGGGCATAAAAATTATACACTGTGCCTCATCCCTAAATAGTATAGGAAAAAAACGGAAACCACAGAAAATTGGACTTTTTAGGCACTGTATTAAGCACACCAAATTATATATATATATATATATATATATATAAATATATATACATACATGTACATACGACTGGACTTTGACGGACTGAATTCCGTCTGACCTTTCGACGGACTTTCAACGGACTTCCGTCGAATCAGACTTGTCTACACACAATCATACCAAAGTCCGACAGATTCGACCGTGATGACGTACGACCGGACTAGAATAAGGAAGTTCATAGCTAGTAGCCAATAGCTGCCCTGGTGTCAGTTTTCGTCTGTCGCAGTAGCATACAGACAAACAGATTTTTCGACCGGATTCGAGTCCGTCGGAAAGATTTGAAACATGTTTTAAATTTAAAGTCCGCCTGATTTTTTGACAGAAAGAGGTCCAATGAAGCCCACACACGGTCAAATTGTCCGACGGATTTTGAGTAAGGTGAAATGCTCTCTCCTGCAAGCTTCCACTATACTGCATGACTGGTGCATGGAAGCCACTTCTCTTCTCTGCCTGCCCGGTTGCAGCTCACCATTGGCATCACGTAGACTGCTGCATCAGTGATCCTACATTACATGTAAGGATGTTGAGAGCCCATCAACATCCTGGAAGCATTGCACAGGGGAGAGCTCCCAATGCCAGGAGGAGCTAGGAATAAGGTAAATAATTAATATTACTTATCATCCCCTAGACCAGGGGTCTCCAAATTGTGGCCCACCATGGCTATGAATGCAGCCCAACACAAAATCGTGAACTTACTTTAAAATGTTGATTTGTTTTGGGCGTTCTTTGTAAAAATATGTTTACATTAAGCAAACACATGCAGCTGAAGAAACATTTGACAGTGTCTTTTTACTGGACTTTTATAAGTTTTATCTTTCCAGAGAAAAATATCCCACTCTTCACTAGGGATGAGCCGAACACCCCCTGTTCGGCTCGCACCAGAACCCGCGAACGGACCTAAAGTCCGTGCGAGCATAGAACCCTATTAGTTACAATCGATGCGAACGTTCAAAATCAAAAGTGCTAATTTTGGCTAATATGCATGTTATTGTCTCAAAAAGTGTTTGGAGACCTGGGTCCTGCCCTAGGGGACATGTATCAATGCAAATTTTTTTTTTTTAAAACGGACCTTTTTTCAGGAGCAGTGATTTTAATAATGCTTAAATTGAAACAATAAAAGTGTAATATTCCTTTAAATTTCGTACCTGGGGGGTGTCTATAGTATGCCTGTGAAGGGGCGCATGTTTCCTGTGCTTAGAACTGTCCCTGCAAAAAGTGTAATTTTTGCAGGAAAAAAAGCTATTTAAAAAATCACTCGCGGCTAATGTATTGACGGCTCCCGTAACACAGAGAACAGTCATTCATTGAAAGCTATTCATAAAAAAAAAAGTCATTGATAAAAAAAATAAAAATTTTTTTTTTAAAAGCGTGGGGGTCCCCCCAAATTCAATAACCAGGCCCTTCAGGTCTGCTATGGATATTAAGGGGGGACCCCAGCCAAAAAAAAAAAAATGGCGTGGGGTCCCCCTCAAAATCCATACCAGACCCTTGAGGTCTGGGATGGATTTTAAGGGGAATCCCAGCCCAAAAAAAAGGCGTGGGGTCCCCCTCAAAATACATACCAGACCCTTATCCGAGCACGCAACCTGGCAGGCCGCAGGAAAAGAGGGGGGGACGAGAGAGGCCCCCCTCCCTCCTGAACCGTACCAGGCCACATGCCCTCAACATTGGGAGGATGCTTTGGGGGTCTGAGACCCCCAAAGCACCTTGTCCCCATGTTGATGAGGACAAGGGCCTCTTCCCCACAACCCTGGCCATTTTGGTTGTGGGGGTCTGCGGGCGGGGGGCTTATCGGAATCTGGAAGCCCCCTTTAACAAGGGGACCCCCAGATCCCGCCCCCCCCCCCCCGTGTGAAATGGTAAGGGGGTACTTTTAGTACCCCTACCATTTCACCAAAAAAGTGTCAAAAATCGTAAAAAATGACAGGAGACGGTCTTTGACAATTCCTTTATTAAAATTTCTTTCTTCTTTCTTCTGGTCTTCCTTTCTTCATCCTTCGGTTTCTTCATCTTCTCCTTCCGGCATCTTCTTCCATCTTCTTCTTCCATCTTCTTCTTCCTCCGATCCGCTTCTTCTTGCGCTGGTCTTCTCGTCCGGCATCTTCTTCCATGGCGTCGGCGTCTGTTCTTCTATCGGGCCGCTCCTCGCAATGGAGGCTCCCGCTGTGTGAGGCTTCGCTCCGTCTGACAGGTCTTTTATAACGGAGGCACCTGGTGACCCCGCCCCCCCCCCCCCCCCCCCCCCCCCTCTGACGTCATGGGGAAAGCCACAGAGAATTCCACATGACATCCCCGTGCGTCAGAGGGGGCGGGGTCACCAGGTGTCCTTCCGTTATAAAAGACCTGTCAGACGGAGCGAGCCTCACACAGCGGGAGCCTCCCATTGCGCGGAGCGGCCCAGAAGAGACGCCGACGCCATGGAAGAAGATGCCGGACGAGAAGACCAGAGCAAGAAGAAGCGGATCGGAGGAAAAAGATGATGGAAGAAGAAGATGGAAGAAGATGCCGGAAGGAGAAGATGAAGAAACCGAAGGATGAAGAAAGGAAGACCAGAAGAAAGATGATTTTAATAAAGGAATTGTCAAAGACCGTCTCCTGTCATTTTTACAATTTTTGACACTTTTTTGGTGAAATGGTAGGCCCTTACCATTCCACACAGGGGGGGGGGCGGGATCTGGGGGTCCCCTTGTTAAAGGGGGCTTCCATATTCCGATAAGCCCCCCGCCCGCAGACCCCCACAACCAATGCCAGGGTTGTGGGGAAAAGGCCCTTGTCCTCATCAACATGGGGACAAGGTGCTTTGGGGGTCTCAGACCCCCAAAGCATCCTCCCAATGTTGAGGGCATGTGGCCTGGTACGGTTCAGGAGGGAGGGGGGCGCTCTCGTCCCCCCTTTTTTTCCTGCGGCCTGCCAGGTTGCGTGCTCGGATAAGGGTCTGGTATGGATTTTGAGGGGGACCCCACGCCGTTTTTTTGGGCTGGGGTTCCCCTTAAAATCCATCCCAGACCTCAAGGTCTGGTATGGATTTTGAGGGTGACCCCACGCCATTTTTTTTTTTTTTTTTGGCTGGGGTCCCCCACGCTTTATTTTTTTTTTTTTTTTGAATGGGCAATGAATGACTGTTCTCTGTGTTACGGGAGCCGTCAATACATTAGCCGCGAGTTTTTTTTTTTTGTTAATCAATTACTTTTTTTTGATGAATGGCTTTCAATGAATGACTGTTACTCTGTGTTACGGGAGCCGTCAATACATTAGCCGCGAGTGATTTTATAATACTTTTTTTTCCTGCAAAAATTACATTTTTGCAGGGACAGTTCTAAGCACAGTAAACATGCCCCCCTTCACAGAGGCTGCGCTGAATGTTAAAATTATATGGACAACAGTGATAGGTGCCAAAAACGTAATAACAAATGTCAATGTGTATACCTCACTCGTTGGGAGTGAGCAAAAAATAGCTAGTGGGAAAATGAAATTTGCTGTATGTCCATAACGGACGTAACGATCAGATAACCCACCAAAAGCTATACAAAAAATGATTATATAATATCAAAAAAATTCAAATGAGCTTAATAACCCAACAAAATAAAAATTAGAATTATCACCTGTGATATACAGTGCATTAATACAATGTCCAAGTGAACTATATGATAACCCAACAAATTGGTGAGTGAAATGGGCTTGATAACCCAACAACTTAATTATTGGAGTTAACAAATGTGATATACAGTGCATTAATAAATGTCCAAGTGAGCTGTATAATATCTCAACCCAATAATGAAATAAAAAAACAAAGTCCAAGTAGGCTGGAAGGTCAGTCAAACGCAGCAATAAATGGCCTCCACGTGTTGAAAAATGGTGACTTTGTGCAAATTCTGGTTAAAGTGACAGGTGCTTGTGGGAATCCCTCCACCAGAAAGATTGCAGGCTTACCAGACTGTAGAAGGAAACTCGCATGTGGCTAGTACCCAGCCAGGGCCTTTACCTCCAACGTAGCTCGCTTGCACCCCTCGCGATATCCAGACAGACTGCTCACTTCAGATGTAGGTGGACGCGGGGCTTACCACTGATGATGATGGGTCATAGCCTCTGGGTAACATGAGCTGGTTTTATGGATCTCCGGGAAAAATTGGCCCCAAAAAAGAGAGAAAGGGGGACACACCATGGGTGGAATCCAAAGGATTTATTTAAATAAAAGTGCAAAATAGGCACAAAGGGAAAACGAAATACATAAATTGGTTGTAGAAAATTTAAAAATTTGCGGCCGGCCGGCAGCAGCAGTACCCGTCCGTGCTAAAGGACGTAAGGCGCGGTGACGTCAGCACGTCGCTCCTCCCTACGCGTTTCGTCAGAGAGTGACGTAATCATGGGACACGGGCGGCGTACTGACGCACCGCTTAAATACAAAACAAGGAGCCTCGATCTGGATGGCAAGGTATCAGACTTACGATCTCCATCTTGGAGATTGGCAAATCAAGGGAAAAAACTCCTATAGAGCGGGGCATTGATGTTTAACCATATAGTATGGAGAATATACAGTATATTGCCATGTGTAAGAACTCACTGAAAAGTTCCTTACAAATTATGAATTAACAAGTAATGTGTAAACCCCGCGTACCATACAGCTGTGGATTGACAAATAAACTACATTACCCATCATCCCACCTGGCGTAACCCTGTTATATCTCACATCCTCCAAAAGGGGGATGGGTAAATCTGGGTGGGAACTAGAAGGTAAACACCAATAAGGTTATCACCTTTCGATCCTACATCTAAAGGTAGGGATAGGTCAGAACCAAATATTACATAAATAATGCCAATAGTAAGTCTATATAGACCGCAACGCAGAATTTAAAAATGGGCAAAAATTATTCTTACAGAAGGCGCCACAGAATCATCTGGTCGCCCAAAACTAAGTAAAAAATCGTAATGATTGTCCATCATAAACCTCACAAAATATATCAGGGTGAGTGGACAACTAAATGCATATAAAAAGGGAGACTGACATGCCTAGCATCCTCCTGTCGCCACAGGCCGGTCAGAGGAGCGAGTTGATAAGTGCAGCCATAGCTGGAGCGCCTATAAGAGACACTCTCCCTAGGACAGTAGCGGTCCCGAGGCTACAATATAGGGTCTGCACCTTCCTCTGCCTGTACTAGCCCATTAAAGTGCTAGTACTTATAGGAGACAGTCTCACCTATGGAAGACAGTTTGGATGAAAATAAACAAAAATGTGTATAAAAAATATATCAGTGGCAGAAAAAGATATATTTAAACCTTAAACTGAAGGCAAGAAAGGACCAAGTATATCACCACATCTATTGATACAAAATGTTAAGGGCCAAACGGCCACTCGGTGCGTATGCTGGAAAAAGGTAATTAAAATAGTCCCAAAAAGGAATTAATTTTTTGGGGTAGTTGGTTGTTAAAAATGAACAGTAACCAACGTAACTAAGTCGTTACCACTCCCCGAAGGGAATGTCTATTTAGTGTGTCAAGATATTAATCGTAAGGACCGTATGGCTGTATCTAATATCTACGATCCAGATCAGGTGTACAACATCTCAACATCCCAATACAGGTTTATTCATAAAAAAGCAAGCATAATATGATCTAAGCATTGTCAATGAATGCATTCACATCTACATCGATGTTCAACCCTTGAGGGGTATGTGTTTTTAATCTATGCACCCATGACATCTCAGACCTAGAGATACTTCTGACGAGGTTGCTTCCTCTCCAATGCGGGCTAAACTTCTCTATTCCCAAAAATAAAGTATTGGAGGGGTCCCTATTATGTGCAGTCAGATAATGCTTTGAGACCGAGTGTTTAGTGTAGCCTCTTCGGATGTTATTTATATGTTCATTGAGTCGAACCCTGAGGGGGCGTTTGGTCCTGCCCACATACTGTAGGCCACACGGGCACTGCAGCAAGTAGACAAGCCCCTCAGTGGTGCACGTGATGAAAGACTCAATTTTATAGCTTTTAGATGTTACAGTGGAGGAAAAATTAATAGTTCGCCTAGTTCTGCAACTATTTATAGAACATACTTGGCATCTGTTGCACTTATAGTATCCAATCAGCTCTCCAAAGAATTGGGGGGCTCTAATGGGAGGATTCAGAATATTCGGTGCTATTTTATCCCTGAGTGATGGAGCACCCCTGAACACAACCCGTGGACGATCGGGAAGAATGGTGCTCAGAAGTGCATCGTTCCCCAAAATGTGCCAATGTTTTTGTATAATACGGCTAATATTGTAATATTGATTAGAGTAATTAGTGATAAAAGGAACTCCTGTAGTATCCTTCACCTCATTAGTTGCCACTTTGACTTCCAACAGGGATGATCTATCCATCGAAGACACCTGATGGAGGGTGTCCTGAAGGGCCAAAGGATCATAACCCTTATCTACAAATTTAGAAGTAAGGGTTTTAGCCTGTATTAAAAATTTGTTATGTTCAGTACAGTTACGTCTCAAACGCATATATTGGCTCTTAGGGACGGAGCCCAGCCAAGACGGATGGTGGCAGCTCCCCTTAGGAATATAAGAATTCCTGTCTGTGGACTTAAAGAAAGTAGAGGTAACAAACCGACTATCTTTAATCTCTATCCTCAAGTCCAAAAAATGTATAGCTTCCTGGCTCGCCTCAAATGACAGATGTATGCCTCTGTTGTTATTATTTAGCTCCGCCATGAAGGTCTCCAAAGATGATCTGGTACCTTGCCATAGGAGGAGGACGTCATCTATATATCGTGCCCAAAGGATGATTTCAGACCTCGATTGGGAATAGATGACGTCCTCCTCCCACTGGGCCATGAACAGATTCGCCAGGCTAGGGGCGTATTTAGCCCCCATGGCCACGCCCCTGTCCTGGCGAAAATACTGTCCATTATGCCAAAAAAAGTTATGTGTAGCCGCAAATTGTAACAACTCCATAATAAATTCTATCTGTACTGGGATAAGTGGGGAACTTTTATATAGAAAATACTTCACTGCTCCCAGGCCAAGATGGTGGGGAATGATGGTGTAAAGCGACGTAACGTCAGCCGTAACTAACCACATACCATCCAATGGGTTGAGATCAGTCAATAAATTAATGACCTGGCGAGTGTCCTTAATGAAGGAAGGTAACATTTGTACCACAGGTTGTAAGTAGTAGTCTATATACTTGCCCACCCGAGACGTCACGGAATCGATTCCGCTCACTATAGGACGTCCCAGGGGGCAAGTTAGGCTTTTATGTATTTTTGGGAGGTAATAAATTATTGGTACCCTGGGAGCTTTTGGAACCAAAAATTGCCTCTCTTTTTTATTAAGAATGCCTAGATTGGCACCCTTAGATACCAAATCCTCCAGAGCATATTTATATCTCATGTTAGGATTGGAGGACAAAGGGGTATAGGTATCTCTATCCCCTACTATTCGATCCATCTCTAAGAGATAGTCACTTTTGTTAAGCAAGATGATACCCCTGCCCTTGTCAGCGGGGCGTATCACCAATTCCTTATTATCGCATAAGGACTGTATACCTTCTTCCAGACTCCTTTTAATCTTGGCCTGTTTTAATTTTAAATTGTCCAGATCCTTCAAAACAATGTCTCTAAACACCTTGATAGAAGGGGCAAGAGCACCTGGAGGGTTAAACAGGGAAGCATTAGCCAATCCAGAGTGTTGAAACTCAGTAGAAGCATATCTATTAGCATTAATGGGATTCGACAAAAAATTTCTTTTTATGTTCAATTTTCGCACATATCTGTGCACATCCATGTAGGTCTGAAATTTGCTCAGACCTTTCGGTGGAGCAAATTTCAGACCCCTATCAAGCACTTGTAGTTCAGGATCCGTAAGAGTGTGGGAGCTTAGATTAAAAATGCCCTCACCGCTTACACCTTTTTCCTTTTGGGAGTGGCTACGCCTCCCCCCTCTAGTTCCTCTTTTCTTTCTACGGCTCGTTTGACACCTTGGTTTGGTCTGTGAAAATCCCACCCTTGGTGGCTACGTTCCTTCTTGGCTGGGCTCTGTCCCCAAGAGCCAATATATGCGTTTGAGACGTAACTGTACTGAACATAACAAATTTTTAATACAGGCTAAAACCCTTACTTCTAAATTTGTAGATAAGGGTTATGATCCTTTGGCCCTTCAGGACACCCTCCATCAGGTGTCCTTGATGGATAGATCATCCCTGTTGGAAGTCAAAGTGCCAACTAATGAGGTGAGTGATACGATAGGAGTTCCTTTTATCACCAATTACTCTAATCAATACTACAACATTAGCCGTATTATACAAAAACATTGGCACATTTTGGGGAACGATGCACTTCTGAGCACCATTCTTCCCGATCGTCCACGGGTTGTGTTCAGGGGTGCTCCATCACTCAGGGATAAAATAGCACCGAATATTCTGAATCCTCCCATTAGAGCCCCCCAATTCTTTGGAGAGCTGATTGGATACTATAAGTGCAACAGATGCCAAGTATGTTCTATAAATAGTTGCAGAACTAGGCGAACTATTAATTTTTCCTCCACTGTAACATCTAAAAGTTATAAAATTGAGTCTTTCATCACGTGCACCACTGAGGGGCTTGTCTACTTGCTGCAGTGCCCGTGTGGCCTACAGTATGTGGGCAGGACCAAACGCCCCCTCAGGGTTCGACTCAATGAACATATAAATAACATCCGTAGAGGTTACACTAAACACTCGGTCTCAAAGCATTATCTGACTGCACATAATAGGGACCCCTCCAATACTTTATTTTTGGGAATAGAGAAGTTTAGCCCGCATTGGAGAGGAAGCAACCTCGTCAGAAGTATCTCTAGGTCTGAGATGTCATGGGTGCATAGATTAAAAACACATACCCCTCAAGGGTTGAACATCGATGTAGATGTGAATGCATTCATTGACAATGCCTAGATTATATCATGTTTGTTGCCTTTTTTTGAATAAATCTATACTGGGATGTTGAGATGATGTATACTTGATCTGGGTCGTAGATATTAGATACAGCCATACGGTCCTTACGATTAATATCTTGACACACTAAATAGACATTCCCTTCGGGGAGTGGTAACGACTTAGTTACGTTGGTTACTGTTCATTTTTAACAACCAACTACCCCAAAAAATTAATTCCTTTTTGGGACTATTTTAATTACCTTTTTCCAGCATACGCACCGAGTGGCCGTTTGGCCCTTAACATTTTGTATCAATAGATGTGGTGATATACTTGGTCCTTTCTTTCCTTCAGTTTAAGGTTTAAATATATCTTTTTCTGCCACTGATATATTTTTTATACACATTTTTGTTTATTTTCATCCAAACTGATACTAGCACTTTAACGGGCTAGTACAGGCAGAGGAAGGTGCAGACCCTATATTGTAGCCTCGGGACCGCTACTGTCCTAGGGAGAGTGTCTCTTATAGGCGCTCCAGCTATGGCTGCACTTATCAACTCGCTCCTCTGACCGGCCTGTGGCGACAGGAGGATGCTAGGCATGTCAGTCTCCCTTTTTATATGCATTTAGTTGTCCACTCACCCTGATATATTTTGTGAGGTTTATGATGGACAATCATTACGATTTTTTACTTAGTTTTGGGCGACCAGATGATTCTGTGGCGCCTTCTGTAAGAATAATTTTTGCCCATTTTTAAATTCTGCGTTGCGGTCTATATAGACTTACTATTGGCATTATTTATGTAATATTTGGTTCTGACCTATCCCTACCTTTAGATGTAGGATCGAAAGGTGATAACCTTATTGGTGTTTACCTTCTAGTTCCCACCCAGATTTACCCATCCCCCTTTTGGAGGATGTGAGATATAACAGGGTTACGCCAGGTGGGATGATGGGTAATGTAGTTTACTTGTTAATTCACAGCCGTATGTTACGCTGTGTGTGTATATCACTTGTTAATTTATAATTTTTAAGGAACTTTTCAGTGAGTTCCTACACAGGACAATGTACTATATATTTTTCATATCATATAGTTAAACATTAATGCCCCGTTCTAAAAGGGCTTTTTCCCTAGATTTGCCAGTCTCCAATATGGAGACCGTAAGTCTGATAACTTACCATCCAGATCGAGGCTCTTTGTTTTGTATTTAAGCGGTGCGTCAGTACGCCGCCCGTGTCCCATGATTACGTCACTCTCTGACGAAACGCGTAGGGAGGAGCGACGTGCTGACGTCACCGCGCCTTACGTCCTTTAGCACGGACGGGTACTGCTGCCGGCCGGCCGCAAATTTTTAAATTTTCTACAACCAATTTATGTATTTCGTTTTCCCTTTGTGCCTATTTTGCACTTTTATTTAAATAAATCCTTTGGATTCCACCCATGGTGTGTCCCCCTCTTTTCTTTTTGGGCCAACTTTTTCTCGGAGATCCATAAAATTAGCCCATGCTACCCAGAGGCTATGACCCATCATCATCAGTGGTAAGCCCCGCGTCCACCTACATCTGAAGTGAGCAGTCTCTCTTGATATCGCGAGGGGTGCAAGCGAGCTACGTTGGAGGTAAAGGCCCTGGCTGGGTACTAGCCACATGCGAGTTTCCTTCTACAGTCTGGTAAGCCTGCAATCTTTCTGGTGGAGGGATTCCCACAAGCACCTGTCACTTTAACCAGAATTTGCACAAAGTCACCATTTTTCAACACGTGGAGGCCATTTATTGCTGCGTTTGACTGACCTTCCAGCCTACTTGGACTTTGTTTTTTTATTTCATTATTGGGTTGAGATATTATACAGCTCACTTGGACATTTATTAATGCACTGTATATCACATTTGTTAACTCCAATAATTAAGTTGTTGGGTTATCAAGCCCATTTCACTCACCAATTTGTTGGGTTATCATATAGTTCACTTGGACATTGTATTAATGCACTGTATATCACAGGTGATAATTCTAATTTTTATTTTGTTGGGTTATTAAGCTCATTTGAATTTTTTTGATATTATATAATCATTTTTTGTATAGCTTTTGGTGGGTTATCTGATCGTTACGTCCGTTATGGACATACAGCAAATTTCATTTTCCCACTAGCTATTTTTTGCTCACTCCCAACGAGTGAGGTATACACATTGACATTTGTTATTACGTTTTTGGCACCTATCACTGTTGTCCATATAATTTTAACATTCAGCGCAGCCTTTC
>JAQSEC010004199.1:0-12963 GCA_028564925.1 Lithobates sylvaticus | reverse complement strand
TATTGTTTTTCTATAAGCCCCAGTGTACGAATATAAAATAAGTTTAAAAAGACTCCAGCAGGGCCAAATCTATCTGCACAGCAATAAAGTAAAAATGCTTTAATGAGCACACTCTTTCATCCCTGCTGTTGGTATTAATAAGTTTGTAAATCCTGAAACTAAGCTCAATAAAATCACACGTATGTTCTTTAACTAATATACCCTTGAGATGTGGAACTTGGGAATGGGTGGACAAATATACTGTATACACATAAAAGATAAGATTACTTAGAAATTTGATTTCTTAATGTCTGCCAGTATGCATGTATAGTAAAATGCTGGTCTTTCTTTCCCAGCTAAACAACATGGGTATGAATGATCAGTTGATATAAATGATTCTGATCATTTTGGATGATAATCTTACTACGTTTGTGTAGTTAGTGTGCAAAGAATATAAAAACTAGACAAATTGACAACTTCACTAGTTACTAAACTATAGTTTATTTAGTATCAGAATAAGACATTGTGCAGAGATGTCTCTTGATGATGTATGATCATTGTTGAATAGGAAGCGTACATTTTCTACAAGTACCTAAAAATACCTTGTTGACCCCGCTAGAGATCCAATGTTCTTGCAATTTTCCGTGCACTGAATTCAAATCTGCCACTAGCCTTTCCAGTTCTCTTTAAAGGAACACAGAACACCTCCTCCCAATGTTACAGATATGAGGAGAGGAGAAGGTGCTCTGTAGGCCTCACACACTTCATGTCCTTAGTAATAGGATAAGACTGCATATAGTACAGTAAGTGAATGATTTTTTGTTTACTACTTTTTTGTTTCCATGTGCAGCAGGGCATTGTGATATGTTACAGTGTGTCAGAAAGTGCCACGCAAAAATGATGTAAGCTGCCAAAGTCTTTGATATACAATATCTCACAAAATTGAGTACGCCCCTTACAAGATCTCAGGTGTGAATGGGGAACAGGTGTGTTAAATTTGGTGTTATCGCTCTCACTCTCTCATACTGGTCACTGGAAGTTCAACATGGCACCTCATGTTAACCACTTTAAGACCAGCCTCGTTTTGGATTTTAGGTGTTTACATGTTTAAAACAGTTTTTTTTGCTAGAAAAAAACTTAGAACCCCCAAACATTATATATTGTTTTTTTTTTCTAACACCCTAGAGAATAAAATGGCGGTCGTTGCAATACTTTTTTTTACACCGTATTTGCGCAGCGGTCTTGCAAGCGCACTTTTTTTGGAAAAAATTCACTTTTTTGAATAAAAAAATAAGACAACAGTAAAGTTAGTCCAATTTTTTTTTATATATTGTGAAAGATAATGTTACGCCGAGTAAATTGATACCTAACATGTCACGCTTCAAAATTGTGCCCGCTCGTGGAATGGCATCAAACTTTTACCCTCAAAAATCTCCATAGGCGACGTTTAAAAAATTCTACAGCTTGCATATTTTGCGTTACAGAGGAGGTCTACGGCTATAATTATTGCTCTCGCTCTACCGATCGCGGCGATACCTCACATGTGTGGTTTGACCACCGTTTTCATATGCGGGCGCTACTCACGTATGCGTTCGCTTCTGCGCACGAGCTCGTTGGGACGGGGCACTTTAAAAAAAAATTTTTTTGTTTTTCTTATTTCTTTTTCTTGATTTTATTTATTTTTACACAGTTTTTTAAAAAAATATTAATTGGCTCACTTTTATTCCTATTACAAGGAATGTAAACATTCCTTGTAATAGAAAAAAGCATGACAGGTCCTCTTAAATATGAGATTTGGACTTCAATGGAAAAAAAAAAAAAAAATGTCATTTAAAAAAAATGACATTTGAAATTTCCTCTTTAAGAGGTATGGGCGGAAGTGACGTTTTTGACGTCGCTTCCGCCCTCCTATGGTATAGAGATGAGTGGCGGCCATCTTACCATCACTCATCTCTATGCCCAGCAGGAGAAAGGACCCGATCGCCTCCGCCGCTGCCGACGGTTCCGGTAAGCGGCGGAAGGCGCAGGAGAGCGGTGGGGGGGGGGGGGAGTGCTTCCAGCATTGCTGCAGAGGTTGAAGGGATGGGGGGTCAGCCTGTCAGTGCTCAGACCATACGCCGCACACTGCATCAAAGATGATGCACAAGAAAGCCTGCAAACAGTTTGTTGAAGATAAGCAGACTAAGGATATGGATTACTGGAACCATGTCCTGTGGTCTGATTAGACCAAGATAAATGTATTTGGGTCAGATGGTGTCAAGCGTGTGTGGGAGTGTCATGGTCTGGGGCTGCATGAGTGCTGCCGGCACTGGGGAGCTACAGTTCATTGAGGGAACCATGAATTCCAACATATACTGTGACATACTGAAGCAGAGAATGATACCCTCCCTTCGGAGACTAGGCTGCAGGGCAGTATTCCAACATGATAACGACCCCAAACACACCTCCAAGACAACCACTGCCTTGCTAAAGAAGCTGAGGTTTTTTTTTTTTTTTTTTTTTTTTTTTTTTTGTAAGGGGATGGACTGGCCAAGCTTGTCTCCAGACCTAAACCCTATTGAGCATCTGTGGGGCATCCTCAAATGGAGGGTGGAGGAGCACAATGTCTCTAAGCAGTGATGTAACTAAAGGAATTAAAGTAAACGGCGTTACTTAACGCGGCCTCGGCCTTCGGAAAGGCCGCGGCTTCGGCCTAGCTCCGGATCGGCGGCCATCTTGGTGCACCCGTCGACCGTTTACAATGTGATTGCTCCGTCAAATGACGCCGGTTCCTCTCCCCCCTCTATGTACAGATCTTTACAGTGGAGGGGAGAGATTGGATGGCAGCACTGAAATACCCTGCCAGTACTCTGCAATACCCAGCCAATACCCTGCAATACTCTGCAATACCCTGCCAATACTCTGCAACACCATGCCAATACTCTGCAACACCATGCCAATACTCTGCAACACCATGCCAATACTCTGCAATACCCTGCAATATCCCGCCAATACTATGCAACACCCTGCCAATACTCTGCAACACCCTGCCAATACTCTGCAACACCTGCCAATACTCTGCAACACCCTGCCAATACTCTGCCATACCCAGCCATACTCGGTAATACCCAGCCATACTCTGCAATACTCTGTAATACCCAGCCATACTCTGCAATACTTGGTAATACCCAGCCATACTCTGCAATACTCTGCAATACTCGGTAATACCCAGCCATACTCTGGAATACCCTGCCAATACTCTGCAATACCCTGCCAATACTCTGCAATTACTCTGCAATACCCTGCCAATACTATGCAATACCCTGCCAATACTCTGCAACACCCTGCCAATACTCTGCAACACCCTGCCAATACTCTGACAATACTCTGCAATACCCTGCCGATACTCTGCAATACCCTGCCAATACCCTGACAATACTCTGCAACACCCTGCCAATACTCTGAAATACCCTGCCAATACTCTGAAATACCCTGCAATACCCTACCAATACTCTGCAATACCCTGCCAATACTCTGCAACACCATGCCAATACTATGCAACACCATGCCAATACCCTGACAATACTCTACAACACCCTGCCAATACTCTGCGATACCCTGCCAATACTCTGCAATAACCTGCCAATACTCTGCAATACCCTGCCAATACTCTGCCATACCCTGCCAATACTCTGCCATACCCAGCCATACTCTGCAATACTCGGTAATACCCAGCGATACTCTGCAATACTCGGTAATGCCCAGCCATACTCTGCAATACTCGGTAATACCCAGCCATACTCGGCGATACCTAGCCATACCCAGCCATGCTCAGCCGTACCCAGCCATACTCAGCCAATATTACAGTGGGGGGAGATTGTGGATATTACAGTGGGAGAGATTGTGGATATTACAGTGGGGGCTATATGGTGGTGGAATTTTCACAGGTTTTTGCAAATTCAATTATTATTTGCTGATCCGAAAAATGATCCGATCCGTGACTCTGATCCGAGGAACGATCCGATCCGTGAGTTTGGGGGGGACAGATGTACAGAGAGGGAACAGATATATGTGTGTGAGGGGGGGGGACAGATGTGTAGTGGGGTAGAGAGGGGGAACAGATATATGTGTGTGTGTGGGGGGGGAACAGACGTGCAGGGGGGTACAGAGGGGAAATAGACGTGCAGGGTGGAACGCGCCCCTTGCTTACAGTAATACTAGACCCGCCCCTAAGAATATTAAAAAAAAAAGTTGCAGTTACTTTGATGTCATAATGTAGAGAATAAGATTTCCTTTCATTTGAGCCCAGTCTTGTCACACAGATTTACTCCAGCCCTGAGAAATCCTCTTTTATTGTTCAGTTAGAAATATCTTGACAAAGTGCTGAAAACTTTGTCAAAAATGCCCCCTTGCTGTGAGTGACAGGTGATTTACATATCTTATGCACTAGCCTGAGACAGGCACATCCTGTGTAATTATAAAAAGTGAGAAATTCACCCCTCCCCCACATAACAAATCCTGGTGATGAAAAGGAATGTTATCTGTGATCAGGTGACCTCAGACACACACACACTGCACTATAACAATCATCAGATCACTGGATGTTCTACTCTGCCCAACTCTGACTACATAAATCTCCCCTATATTCTTCTTGCTGTTCACTCGAGAATAAATTTTCTTTCACTCTGGTCTGTGGATCTGTGGTCTGTGCCTGTCTCAGGCTAGTGCATGAAATATGTAAATCACCTGTCACTCACAGCAAGGGGGGCGTTTTTGACAAAGTTTTCAGCACTTTGTCAAGATATTTCTAACTGAACAATAAAAGAGGATTTATCAGGGCTGGAGTAAATCTGTGTGGCAAGACTGGGCTCAAATGACTGGGTTTACATCCACTTTAAGGCAATGCTGGAAAATAATGGTGGCCACACAAAATATTGAAACTTTGGGCCCAATTTCAACATTTTCACTTAGGGGTGTACTCACTTTTGTTGCCAGTGGTTTAGACATTAATGGCTGTGTGTTGAGTTATTTTGAGGGGGCAGCAAATTTACACTGTTATACAAGCTGTACACTCACTACTTTACATTGTAGCAAAGTGTAATTTCTTCAGTGTTGTCACATGAAAAGATATAATAAAATATTTACAAAAATGTGAGGGGCGTACTCACTTTTGTGAGATACTGTGTATATGGAAATATGTTGCTAAAGAGAGATCTACAATTTTTTTTCGTACATTTCAACTCAAGAGGTCCACCGTCCACACTTTAAAAATGTAAATTGCAGCTTACAAATTCTTAGATGTGCTGGCTGCATTAGTTTTCCCTTTTTTAGAATTCTTTCCTTTATTCTCAGCTGGTGATCCAGCCACTAAGTCTGTTATTTTTTCAACTTTCTTTAACAGACCAGGCTGCCCAACAAAAGTGACAGTTAGAGGGCTATTTAACAATGGCAACATTCAGCCTTTATTGTTTTATTTAAAACCTTAATGCCAAAGGAAAAAAAAAACTGTTGCTGTAGCTGCGTAAAAAGTGTTAACTGGAGTTTGATACACTGGATCAGACTTTCCGCCAACAAAACCGTGGAATTTTGTCCGAAGGGCGTTGGCCCAAACTTGTCTTGCATACACACGGTCACGCAATTGTTGGCCAACAATTATGAACATAGTGACGTACTAGACGTAAGTTTTTTTGGCTCTTTAGCGTCACCCTTTGGGCTCCTTTTGCTAATTTCACGTTAGTAGAAGTTTGTTGAGTGTTGATTCGCGCTTTTCTTTTCGTGTTTTTCATTTAGCGATTTTCAGTTTGCGCTTTTCATTTTGTGCTTTTCAGTTTGGTGTTCATCAACCAGACATGTTGCGGAATCGGAGGAGATAACATGTTATTTATTATTTTTTTGGTTGAATAATGATTTGATTTGGTATATGTTCTATATTTTTGGATGCATAGAATGCACTTTTTGGTTAAGTTCTATTGGCGGATAATATGTCTAATTTTATTTGTTTTCTTTTTTTAATGCACAATAAAAAAATTGTGTAGAATAATACTTGTGTTTTACTTCAAATGACAGTTTGGGAGTAGGCAGATACATTTTAAACAAGATAAAATTAACAAGGAACACCAACATAGTTGTATGTTTGATCTTAAAAAACTACAGGATAATAGTGTTGTGGTAACTTGCCCAAACAAAAATAAAAAAAATACATAATAATATTATTCTTGATATCAATAGAAAAAAAAAGCTTTTGAAAATTTGTTTGCATTAACTCAGATTCATTATTATCCCATTAAAGAAGAGAATGTGCGCTGCATTTGGAGATTTCATTATTTGCCGCGTCACGAATGTTAATTCTCCATTCCGAATGCTAGTTTACAAGACCGACCGCTTCTGGCTCGTCCTTGCTTCTGAGCATGCGTGTTTGTACTTTAGACTTTTGTCCGACGGACTTGTGTACACACGCTTGGAAAATCCGACAACACACATTTGTCCGCAGAAAATTTGAAAACCTGCTAGCCAACATTTGTTGGGGGAAAGTCCGACAACAATTGTCTGATGGAGCATACACATGGTCAGATATACCGCCAACAGCCTCTCGTCGAACATTTCCCATCAGAAAGTCCGATCGTGTGTACGGGCCTTAACACTACCCTTTCAACAGACTGACAAATGTGCCTCTGTTTCAAAATCCAAAATGCAGACACCATAATGCCACGTAAAAAGAAAAATCTTGGATGTTTTTTCTGACGGAATTCCGTTCAAGCTTGGCTTGCATACACATGGTCACACAAAAGTTTGCTGAACTTTCGACTGTCAACAACGCGGTGACGTACAACACTACGGCGAGCCGAGAAAATTAAGTTCAATGCTTCCGAGCATGCGTCAAATTGTTTCCGAGCATGCGTGGGAATTTTGCGCGTCTGAATTGGTACAGACGATCGGAATTTCCGATCGGAACTTTTTCCCACTGAAAAATTGAGAACATGCTCTCAATCTTTTGCTGGCTGGAATTCCGCCAGCAAAAGTCCGATGGAGCATACACATGGTCGCATTTTCTGAGTATGACGTGAGTATTCTGGCGGGGGACGTCCCCCTGTCAGAACACAATAGGACAGCCGGGGAGATCACTGGACTAACATCGGATTGTTAGTACATCAGTTCTGAGCTGTCAGGTCTTTTTTTCATTCAGTCTGCTGGATTGAATAAAAAAAAAATTGCAGTGTGTACTAGGCTTTAGTGTCACCTAACGGAAGTGAAACACTAATGTGGGTCACAGATGAATATGATTTGCATGCCGATGGTCACATATGGATTTTAAAAGACAATTATCCAATTATTAATATTTGTGTAATTTACACAATCAAATTCACTTTTGCAATTGTTAAAGTTTCACTTTATTGTTTGCTTCACAATATTTTTTTGCATTGTTAGTGGTCAGTTGTTCTTAAAGGGATAGCACAACATTTGTATTCAAACAATGCTATACGATTTTAATTTCGGTCTATTCCGTACTAAGATTTACACAGTTCTGCGTGGCAGCCATGAGACATGAGTTTTCTCTGCTGCATTTAAGTAATACATACATGGCCTGTCCCTTCTCCAGCCCATTACTGGAATGTGAAAGGAGAATCAGGACAGTGATAAACTCATCTCTTTGACTCTCTGCTCTATCCTACAATCAGCATATCCCTAGATAGCACATGAACACAACCTTATGTTGGCTCCTTGTGCTGCTTCTCGTTCTTCTGGTCTGAATATTGCTGTATACAGGATTGCAAGAGGATAATACAGGGTCAAATTCAAGTACTTATACAGCTTGTATTTAAAAAAAAGTACATTTAATAATGTATTATTGAATACAGAACTTTGTGTTTCTTATGTCTTCCTGAAGTTTAGCTTTAATGGTTTATTTATTTAAGACTGAAGAACAACTGGAACTCTTGTCTATAGCAGGCATGGTCTCCAAATTGAAACTGGCGAGCTGCAACATTTTATGATGCCCTCTGATGTAAGGATTCTGGATCCAAGTTCAAGGGGGGTATGCTGATCGAGGAAGGAACTCTGATGCAGTGGCGGCTGGTGCTCCAAATTTTTGGGGTGGCGCAAACAAACTGAAAAATACGGACCCCCCCCCATCAATTGCAGCCTCACTGTGCCCTTCAAATGCAGCCACGTGTGCCCATCATATTCAGCCATTGTGCCCATCAAATAAAGCCACTTGTGTCCATCAAATGCATCCACTTGTGCCCATCACATGCAGCCACCTGTGCCCATCAAATGCAGCCACTTGCTCATCAAACGCAGCCACTTGTGTCCATCAAATGCAGCCACTTGTGCCCATCAAACGCAGCCACTTGTGCCCATCAAACGCAGCCACTTGTGCCCATCAAATGCAGCCACTTGTGCCCATCAAATGCAGCCACTTACCCATCAAATGCAGCCACCTATGTCCATCAAATGCAGCCACCTGTGCCCATCATATGCAGCCACTTGTGCCCACCGCCCCTCCCCCCCACTCGCAGGGTTTGCGGCTCTGGCAGCATCGCCCCCACATGGATTGTGGCTGCGGCTACGCCATCCCCCGCAGATAGCGGCTCCGGCACTCCCCCACGGATCGTGGCTCTGTCAGACCTGGGGGGGTCTTACCACAGCACTTTCAGCTGGAAATCCTCAGAGAGCGGTGGCTCCAACGCGAGTCTCCTCGCTGATCTTCCTAAGTGCCAAGCATCCAATAGGGTGGCCTCATGCTTTGGCCAATCAGGACGCAGCTCCTGCCTCCTGATTGGCGGGAGGAAGGTTAGTGTGAAAATAGCAAAAATTAATTTGCTATGGTCACACAATTTGGTGGGATCAGGGCACACTCTCTGTGCCCCGAGCCCACCCTATTTTGAAGCCTATTAGAGCCTCTGGCTCTAATCTCGTGCTTCAAAAAATATCACCCCTCCCACCCCCACCAAAGGAATCCATGCGTCCGGCGTCCTGAAAGGGGCCGGGTGCATGGATGGGGGGGTGGCACCCGTGCGCCCACAGCGCACGGACCACCACTGCTCTGATGTAAGAAGGGATTCTGACGGGGAATCCCATGTAAGAGGAGACCCTGATGGGGACACCAATGTCAACCCTGATGGGCTGAAGTTTATTTTGGCTTTGCTTTACATTATTTTGAATTTTTTTGTGTTCTAAGATATATTATGCTCATTGCAAAAAAACTCTAAGCCCCAGTACACACGGTCGGAAATTCCGACCACAAAATCCGTCCGTTTTTTTTTCGACGGATTTTGTCCGAAACTGGTGTTGCATACACACGGTCGGACAAAGTTGTCGGAAAATCCGATCGTTCCGAACGTGGTGACGTTTGTTGCGTACTACGGAACTACGTAGAGGCTAGTAGCCAATAGCTTTGGTCTTGTAATTTGATCTGAGCATGCGTGGCACTTTGTCCGTCGGAATTCCCTACACGCGATCGGAAAAAGTCCGATCGGATTTTGTTGTCAGAAAATTTGAGATCCTGCCCTCAAATTTTTTCCGTCCGAAATTCCGATGGAAAAAGCCCGCTAGAGCCCACACACGATCGGATTTTCCAACAACATAATCCGATTGGGCTTTTTCCATCGGAATATCCGACCGTGTGTACGGGGCATAAGTAAATCTTGATTCAATCATTTAAATTTGATTTGTTAATTTTAGAAAACTGTTTTTTTTTGGCCTGCAAATATTTTTAAAATATATGATGTGGACCTTGTACTGAAAAGTTTGAATACCCGTGGTCTATAGCAAACACATTGTTAATTCCTCTTTTCTGTTCACTTTTCTTTGATCTGTTGCTACAGCCCCTACTTCAGATGACATCCTTTCAATTTAAAAATGATGCTTAGTGTTAGATGACCAAAACTAGCAGATCTCAGATGTAGTATGCAGGCCATTGTAAACTCAGATTGTCCTGTGTGCTGCTGTCTTACTGGAAACTCTGGCTGCAGAAGGGCTCAGTTTACAGAACAGTTCTGTATATCAGTGATAACCAGATCACAATAGGCACACATTTGCAATATCTTGCTGTAATCATACATTAAAACCCCAGGAGGGGAGCTGTAAGAAGAATATGTATTTAATTGGTATCACTAGAAGGTTCTCCTTGTGGGCTGGTATGCATTATTTGTATTCTTATATCCTGGGTGGCTACACATTCAAGAACAACGTGATTTGCTCATTTTGTGCTAAAGTGATTTGAACAAGAAGAGCAACTTGCGAGGTCCTAATTGTTTCCAGTTATAAGCAACGTGTCTGATGATAGATAGTAGTTATCTCACTAACATAAACAGCAGCAGCTGTACACGGCAGCCGGTTATATTTAATAATGTTCATGTCATGCTGCACAAAAGGAGAAAAAATACAGCTTAAAGCAAAAGAAAAAAAGGAAAATAATTCTCTGCTTTTTGCATGTTTAAGGGGTTTTCCAATATTCTGTTGAATATCTTAAAGTACATTGTGCCTTGCAAAATTATTCACTCCCTTGGCTTTTTACCTCTTTAGTAACATTACAACCTTTAGTTCAATGTTTTTTTTAATTTGAATTATATGTGATGGATCATAACACAATAGTCGAAGTTGGTGAAGTAAAATTAGAAAAATATATACATAAAACTATTTTTCAGAAATTAAAAACAGATAATTGGCATGTGCATATGTATTCACCCCCATAAAAATCTCTGGTCCAACCAATTACTTTCAGAAGTCACATAATTAGTGAAATGATGTCCACCTGTGTGCAATCTAAGTGTCACATGATCTGTCATTACATATACACACCTTTTGGAAAGGCCCCAGAGGCTGCAACACCTAAGCAAGAGGCACCACTAACTGAACACTACCATGAAGACCAAGGAACTCTCCAAACAAATAAGGGACAATGTTGTTGAGAAGTACAAGTCAGGTCTTAGGTTATAAAAAAATATCCAAATCTTAGATGATCCCTAGGTGCACCATCAAATCTATCACCAAATGAAAAGAACATGGCACAACAGTAAACCTGCTAAGAGACGGGCGCACACCAAAACTCACGGACCGGGCAAGAAGGGCATTAATCAAAGAGGCAGCACAGAGACCTAATGTAACTCTGGAGGAGCTGCAGAGTACCACGGCAGAGACTGGAGTATCTGTACATTGGATGACAATAAGCCGTTCGCTCCATAGAGTTGGGCTTTATGGCAGGGTGGCCAGAAGAAAGTAATTACTTTCAGCAAAAAACGAAATCACGCGTTTTGAGTTTGCGAAAAGGCATGTGGGCGACTCCCAAAATGTATGGAGGAATATGCTCTGGTCTGATGAGACTAAAATTGAACTTTTTGCCCATCAAAGAAAACGCTATGTCTGGCACAAACCCAACACATCATATCACCCAAAGAACACCATCCCCACAGTGAAACATGGTGGTGGCAGCATCATGCTGTGGGGATGTTTTTCAGCAGGCGGGGCTGGGAAACTGGTCAGAGTTGAGGGAAAATGGATGGTGCTAAATACAGGGATATTCTTGAGCAAAACCTGTACCACTCTGTGTGTGATTTGAGGCTAGAACGGAGGTTCACCTTCTAGCAGGACAATGGCCCCAAACACACTGCTAAAGCAACACTTGAGTGGTTTAAGGGGAAACATGTAAATGTGTTGGAATGGCCTAGTCAAAGCCCAGACCGCAATCCAATAGAAAATCTGTGGTCAGACTTAAAGATTGCTGTTCACAAGCTCAAACCATCCAACTTGAAGGAGCTGGAGCAGTTTTGCAAGGAGGAATGGGCAAAAATCCCAGTAGTAAGATGTGGCAAGCTCATAGAGACTTATCCAAAGCGACTTCGAGCTGTGATAGCTGCAAAAGGTGGCTCTAAAAACTATTGACTTTAGGGGGGTGAAAAGTTATGCACATTGACTTTTTCTGTTATTTTGTCCTATTTGTTGTTTGCTTCAAAATAAAATGAAAAAAAAACATCTTCAAAGTTGTGGACATGTTCTGTAAAAAATGATGCAAATTCTCAAACAATCCATGTTAATTTAAAGTTGTGAGGCAACAAAACACGAAAAATGCCAAGGGGGGTGAATACTTTTGCAAGACACTGTACATTTGTCAGTTGTATAAGCTTTTCACACTGTGCCCAGGAGTAAAAGGCCGACGCAAAGCAATAATTGCACACAACATTGAAAGTATTTTGAGTTTTCCAGAAAATCCTAAGAATCACCAATAAGTAGAAATTTTAACAATGTTGATAGCTGGCCTGCACCTTTCTATTAGCCCAATACCTTGATGGGTGGCCTTGTATGCAGGTGCCTACAAAAGGGACTGTTCTGTGTATCAAGGAAAATTAGTCTGGCCATATTAGGGAAGAGTTAAGTCCTGTCACTGGTTTCCCAGACTTTTTGGGTCTGGATTTCTTTTCTGGTTGATATATATTCAAGGAGAAGGCTTTTGAGATGGCACCTCATGGGAGACGGAGGGTCCATGTCATCTGTAAGGATGTAGCCTTCATCTGCCACCCCAAGGGAACTCACAAGTTATGAACACTACCTAAATGGACTCACACCTTTACAGGTAGGCCTGGGCAGTCAATTAATAGTTAACTAGGAGCTGGACTGAGATGCACTTATTGATGTAATGTTCCTGAAGCATTTCAAATAAAGTTCTTGAACTGTTCTTGAGCCTGGTCTGAAGTTATTCACAGGGATGCATAATGGTACATGACGTATAAGAAGAACAGAGCCTGTAAAGCATGCCCAGGGTATGAAAGCAAGGCCACCACAAAAGGTTAACTCAGCAGATGAGTCGAAGAAGGAGAGCAGTTGTTGGGTAACCAAGATCTGATGGGAAGGGAATAGCAGCCAGTCATGAAGCATGGTACCTAGTGTAGGTGACAGGTCCTCCATTAGCAAGGGAGTGAGTGTTCTGCCTCTATCCCTAGCGTTCTGTTTCCCCAAAGTATCTGGGACTGAACTTGGTACGGAGACCCCATGTACCTAGCCGCATGGTGT
>JAQSEC010003733.1:0-12999 GCA_028564925.1 Lithobates sylvaticus | reverse complement strand
TTTGGGGTTGCAGTGCATGAAACCGCTGCAAACATAGACTGCCTTCTAATAGATAAATCACACTGCATTGGTTCATCTGTCAATGGACAATTTGCCGCAACATGTCCCATTTCTTGGCAACGAAAACACCTGACGTTTCCCCAGTTTGGTTTGCTGACAGGCACTGGCTTCCCTTGTTTGGGATGCCAAGCTTCAGTCCTGGCACCAAAAATCCTCCCCCCTATTTCCTTGCCATGCTTACCACCCACTTCCCCTGGAACAGTCTTACTGGTTGCCTGGGGAGACCGTGGCTTTGGGCGGAAAGTCCGTGCGGCTGTAGGGGTGGTGACCAGGTTCTTTGCAGCAAAATACCTTTCAACAAGTTCCACCAGGTGGTTTGCCGAATTGGGGTCTCCTTGACTCACCCACTCCTGCAGGGAAATGGGTAGTGACCTCAGAAACTGGTCCATGACCACACGCTCCACTATTTGTGGCCCAGACAGGGACTACGGCTGTAGCCATTTCCTCACCAGGTGAATTAGGTCGAACATCTGCGATCTTGGAGGCTTCTCGTCTTGGAAGTACCAGCTGTGGACCCGCTGTGCTCGAACTGCCAAAGTGACACCAAGTCGTGCCAGTATTTCCGGTTTGACCTTTTCATAGTCTGCTGCTTCTGCTGACTCCAAATCATAGTAGGCCTTCTGCGATTCCCCAGTAAGCAACGGGGCGACCAGTTCTGCCCACTGGGTTTTAGGCCAACCTTCCCTCTCAGCGGTCCATTCAAATGTTAGCAGAAAGGCCTCTGGATCATCATCTGTAGTCATCTTAGACAAAAAGCGAGCCACATGGATGGCTGAGGGCTAGTCTCCAACATTATCAACGTTAGCAGGTGACCACTGTGCTATTGTCTCCACAACCTCAGACAAGGTTTTCCTATCTGCTTTTGCATCAGTGGCTAGCTGTTCAAACTGCCTCTGCGTTTGTTCCTGTGCGATAGCATTTGCTTGCTGTTGTGCCGCGTGGAGTGCAGCATTAGCTTTCTGCTGTTCAGCGTTTGCATGCTGTTGTGCAGCGTGGAGTGCAGCGTTTGTTTTCTGCTGTTCAGCGTGGAGTGCAGCGCTTGTTTTCTGCTGTACAGCGTTTGCTTGCTGCAGTGCAGCGTTGGATATCATCAATTGTTTTAGGATTTCCTCCACGTTTAGTCACTCTAGGTACTGGCCTTTTAAGTAGTAACTTACTACAGCTGCCCGCATTCTCCACCATATGTAACCTGGGGGACAGGTAGCAGGTACAAAGCTCACTGGGATGGGCTGTTTAGTAAGGCACAGATACCAAATCCACTTGAGGTAGTGAAAACAGTGTTGGGTTTATTTGATTTAAATACTAGTCCATACACAGGTGCTGCACAGTCTTCCAGAAAACACCTCAAAACAGAAATAACCAAACAAAAGTCCTAGCCGTGTCTCGGCTCTAACTATAACATACACCGTCTCTAACTATCAAGCTGAGCAAGCCTACCGCTTGTCAGCTTCTGTAAAGAGTTTTTTTAAAGGGTTTTACCAACCTTTTGGCTCCTCACAAACCATCCCAGTTTGTGTGTCCCAGGCAGAGAGCAAAGGCTGTTTGCTCAGGTGAGCTTAAATTAGCATGGAAAGGAGGACTAAGATCCAAACTGGATCATGTCTCAGAGACCTCTGAATGTATATGAGAGGAGCCTGGGAGATGTATAAACCCCGACGAACAGGACTTCTCCTGGCTCTCTCTGGGACGCTCTGCTACAATATATATAACGTGTCTGCACATTTTTTTTTCTAAATTCCCTAAGAGCCACATTGGGCTTACCCTTGGTTATAAATGCCTGCCTTCTCTTTTGAAGTACTTAGTATTTTTATTTTTTTACATATATTGTATTGTCTTTATAGGCTTTGACATCCATCTCTGTGTGGTCTGGGTCACCCGGTCTTCTTTGTGGGGCCTGTGTGAGGTTCACTTTTGCGCTCGAGACAGGGACCTACCATTTCTGGATATTCCTGGCAGTTAACCCCTCTCCCCACTAATACCTATGGGGAATCAGTTGTATCTACATACATTTATTTTAAAAGCATACATTGGTATGTATACTGTGCTTGGTCTGGGATGAAACAGTTGATGATGTGCTGTTCTTGAAATGCTCTGTCTTCACGATTTCCAAATTTGTCTTGCAGATTGTAATTATATAATTTCTCCTATTAAACGCCTCTGAAGAAAGGGAGTCACCCTGAAACATGTCAGGCTTTTGGAGCAAAGTTTTCTTATAATTACTCAATCAAATGTGTAAATATTTATGTATTTGGTCATCCATGCATGAATGTTCTGTATTGTATGTATTACATTTGTGTGTTTGTCTCACACGTTGTTTTTTTATAAAAAAAATATTTTCTAAATAAATCTATTTTTATATGAAATTGTATAGCCTTTAAAGTCCCGGGGGATACTGTTGGTCCCTACTCTATGGGGACTTGTTTCTAACCTATAATTTTGGGATGTTGGCAACTTTCTGTGGAAGCACTTTTTGTCTCCACATATGGTTCATTATCATATATTGTACACAGATGAAGGTTGGTGAACAAGAAGTGGCAGTAAAGGAACAGGAGGAAAGTTGCTGAGTATAGAGTCAAGCTGCTGTGACCTGGAGACACAGGACTTAAAAGGAGGTCAGTGCTAAAGAAACAAAGGAGGACCGTTGAGAGTAGTGCAGAATGCTGTGGCCAGGGAACGCAGCATTAATAGAAATGGACTGGCTGGGAACAGTAGTCCGCCTTGTGCCATGTGTCGGGCTGTCCAGGGGGAGGTACCGAGTATCTCTGGCCTGGTAGGCACATTGGTAATATCTTCCAAAGACTGTGTGGCTGCCAAGCTCATTGGGCCATCGGGGAGAGGCTGTGTAGGTGTCTCATTGATTTGCCGAGGCAACACCTTAATGGTCTGCAAGGTGGAATTATTCAGAGTGAATATTTCTTGTCCCAATGGAAGTGGAGCTACAGGGATCTAGCAATATACGGAAGATGGGGGTCTGGCAGCAGGGTGGTTGGTGGATTGCTAGTAACCAAGTGGTGAACATATCGCTACAACAATAATACATGTATAAGCATTTTTAGGGCTCTGTACACAGGGCAGTTGAAAACCTTTTTTGAACGCTGGAAACTTGACAGCTGGAAACCGACGGTGAAAAACGTCCATCTTACAGCTTTTACATACCGGGTTTATGCAAGTTTATAAGCATTTGAGGTTAGAAGCGTTTTTTAAAAGAGAACCTCAGGAGACCCTCCAAAATGCTCACAATGCAGGAACAACAAGTCAATTATTAACTATTTCACCCATTCTGTAAAAGAAGAGAGAGCAGTGGGCTTGTGCTGTCTTATTTTTTGTGTTTTCACTATGAATCCCATCATGTGAGCAAATGCTCACGATGTTGCTGAGGCTCCAAAGACGTAGAAAATTGTGTGAGAGGACCAAAGTTTGTCGCTACTGAACTCATACATTGATGCAGGCAACAGCATGTGGTGAAATTAGTGTTTTTTCAACATTTTTATATGTTCAAAAAGTATCAGAAATGCTTATAAACACAAATGCACATAAACTCGATTTACTGTGGTTAAGCATTTTGCGATTGCAATGCCAGTAAACTACAATCTAATGCAATTTTTCTGCTTTAAAAAAAATTCCTGTAACCTCAACTGCATTTAAACTACTATAAACTACTATAAATGAGTGTACATGTCAGTGGCACGGGCGTCGCCCCCCAACCATGCGCCCGGCCCCTTTCAGGACCCCGGACGCATGGATTCCTATGGCGGGGTGGGAGGGGGTGGTACTTTTTGTAGCACCTGATTAGAGCCAGAGGCTCTAATAGGCTTCAAAATAGGGTTGGCTCGGGGCACAGAGAGTGTGCCCTGATCTCACCCAGTTGTGTGAGGATAGCAAATTAATTTTCGATATTTTCACACTAACCTTCCTCCCTGCCAATCAGGAGGCAGGGCATCGGACCTGTCTCGTGACTGGCCAAAGCGCAAGGCCACCCTATTGGATGCCTGGCGCTTAGGAAGAGGAGTGGAGGAGACACACGCTGGAGCGGAGGTCGCCGCCGCACTGGTGCACTTGGAGGAGCTGCTGCCTGGTGGTAAGTGCCAGCCAGGGGGTCTGTCAGAGCCGTGCGCGGGGGGGGCAGTTGGGGGTGCTGCCAGATACTGGGCACAAGTGGCTGCATTTGATGGGCACAAGTGGCTGCATTTGATAGGCCCAAGTGGCTGCATATGATAGGCACAAGTGGCTGCATATACTGGGCACAAGTGGCTGCATATGATGGGCACAGTGGCTGCATAAGATGGGCACAGGGGCTGCATATGATGGGCACAGGGGTCTGCATATGATGGGCACAGTGGCTGCATATGATGGGTACAGTGGCTGCATATGATGGGCACAATGGCTGCAATTGATGGGGCACAGTGGCTGCATTTGATGGGCACAATTGCTGCATTTGATGGGCACAGTGAGGCTGCAAATGATGGGGGGGGGGTTTCAGTATTTTTCAATTTGTTTTGCGCCCCCCCCCCCCAAACATTTTTGAGCACCAGCCGCCACTGGTACATGTACACATAAGATAACATAGAGGAGGGTTGAGGGGCTGCTGAAAAAAACACCCAACTGCTCCTAAACTTCACTTTAGCAATTGTAGTGTACATGAGGCCTTACCCATCAAGTTGCAATAACTATTGCAGAATTAAGATCTGATATAACAGCCACCCCAACTGATATAAAGGTACCCTATGTACTGTTATATTGGAAATTGAGTTATAGCCATATATGTTTGCTACTGCTCTCATGCAAAGTAAAGGACTGCACTTTTTTGGTGAATGGGTAGGGGGGACAATGTACCTCTGTGTGTACATGTCTCTGTGTGTGTACATGTCTCTGTATGTGTACATGCCTCTGTGTGTGTACATGTCTCTGTGTGTGTACATGTCTCTGTGTGTGTACATGTCTCTGTGTGTGTACATGCCTCTGTGTGTGTACATGTCTCTGTGTGTGTACATGCCTCTGTGTGTGTACATGTCTCACTGTGTGTGTACATGTCTCTGTGTGTGTACATGCCTCTGTGCGTGTACATGTCTCTGTGTGTGTACATGCCTGTCATATACTCACATGTGAGAGGTGCTAGGAGCAAACAGATGTGAGGGGGCTTAGAGCATACAGGTGTGAGGAGGCTGAGAGCGTACAGGTGTGAGGGGGACTGAGAGCGTACAGGTGTGAGGGGGCTGAGAGCATACAGGTGTGAAGGGGCTGAGAGCGTACAGGTGTGAGGGGGGCTGAGAGCGTACAGGTGTGAGGGGGCTGAGAGCGTACAGGTGTGAGGGGGCTGAGAGCGTACAGGTGTAAGGGGGCCCAGAGTGTACAGGTGTGAGGGGGCCCAGCGGCGACGGCTCTAGCTTCCGTTTTCTCCCTCCTTCTTGGCGGCCAATCGGGAGCATCTTTTTGGACCATCAGAAAACGGGTCTCACACCCACATCTGGTTGGCCTTAATTGAGGGTCAGTGTTACAACAGCGAATATTCATTCGCTGTTGTAACACATGGGTGGGCTCATGGTGCAATGCTCTGCACCACAAGCCCACATATTTTGAAGCCTATGGCTTTAATCAGGTGCTTTACAAAAACACCCCCACCGCTGGAATTCAGGCGCCCGGCTTCCTGAAAGGGGCCGGATGCCTGAATAGGGGGTAGCAGCCGCCATGGATAGATTCATGCTATGCATGAATATATCCATTAGTCATATAGGGGGTGGCGTGGAGGAAGGGGGCAGTGCCCCTAATGGATGGGCCGCCACTGCTTTTGACAGAAGGTGAAAAGCCCCTTTAAATCCTCCAATGAATGCAGCCATTTCTTTAACCATATATAAGGAAGAAGAACTAAGCAGCACTCTAACATTAGTCTACTGAGAAAGATAGACATAATTATTCCTTATTCAGCAAAGTCGTGCTGTTTCAATGGCACAGCATAAGCCAAATCCCTGCATTTAACAGTAAATAATTAATGCAATGCTGCTTTGCACAAATACTATTTATTAGCATTCAGGGCCAGCCAGGTGTGGGGACTTGAAGCACAGAGAGGGAAGGTCACTTCTCAGACTTTCCCAACAACAAAGCAGAGAACACATGGCTGCGGATAAGTCAGAGAACACAAGTAGTGACCTTGTAGCACACTTTGGGATAAGTTGCCTACCGCACTAAACAATCTGCTGGTTGAAGTAGGGCTAATCAATACCAGATAGGCAGGTGCTCTCTTTCATGTTTCCAGATTCATAGCTTATTGATTGTATCAGATACGTTTATAGAGAACTTCAAAAATAAAGCGCAGCTATATTTTTTTGATTTATACAAATTACTGATCGTTGCTGGCAAAACATCTGCAGAGGTCATTAGTAGTTTCTTTGTGAAAGATAAATGTGTCTGTCCTTCCCTGTTGATAGGCAATTTGGCACCAGTTATTGCAGCTTGGCAGTGTCCATCCAAATACCCTTAGTAAGGCAGGTGACCTGTGCACTCCTGTATACTGCAGATAAGCAAACGCAACATGGAGTCACACTTATCTGCCAGAGCAAGCTGCTGGAGGTGGAAACTACAAGACCACTGCATACTCATAAGTGTTTGGGGCTTGTTTTCTTCTACAGCCATATTCCAATAATCAGCCTCAACATGTTTACTATTGACTTAATGCCAGGTATGTCATTATTATGGTGGATGTGGCCTTTGAATGTCCATTGGAATCTTTTTATTCTTTTCATTTTACATTTTTTTGATAAAAAATTCAAAAGCTGCAGATGTTTTACCAACAGCATGCGTGTTCATCTACTCTCCACTGTGATTAGACTGCTGTAAACCTGCTGCACTGGGGGAGCCCACTTAGAGGGTCTTTGGACTACTTTTAAGGTTTATGACTTGGTAAATCACTGATGACACTGTATTATATATTAGGTGTAACTATACTAAAATATTTTTGAAAGTTTGCTGGATCTAGCTTAGTTATCTCTAACTATATGCATACTAAGTATATGCATATTATGTCTGGAGAGTTGTTGGGGATGCTAAATATTTTAATTATACTTAGTATTATGTTGCATACCACTGTCAGCTTAGATCTTACACCCTCATTGACCAATTATGATCAATTACGTCACCTGGGAGACCCCATCCCTTTATTTATATCAGTCATTCACCAGAGCTGTCAGAAGTGTGTTAGCAGTCAACAGGGTAAGATCGTGTCGGCAGGTGGCAAGACGATGGGTATGGGGCATTGTGAGTGACATGAATTGATATCACTGGAAGACATAATTGACGATGGAGAGAAATAAAACCGCGCTTACCACTAACAGTTAGTAAAGGAAAAAAACACAGGCTGCTGTTCAAGGTGGGATACACACACTGTAACAATATTGGTAGAAAGGGGAACAGCGCCAAATGATAAAAAGTAGTAGCAATAGTAATCTACCCCACTATTTGGTTGACTATATATAGCATTCTACCGAACACATATAGCATAAGACCGATGGTATAACCAGAGGATGGAAATATCAGATCATATAGTGAGAATGAGAGCCTAAATAAAAAGTTCATTTATATCAACAGGTAAGTGGTGAAGATGTGCTGTACACATGAAACAGTCTTTATCCAAAGCACATTCAGGGATTACACCACGGTGACCATTCTGCAGTATGTGAAAAAGCAGGCCCTCCACCACACTAATAATATGCCCTTACCAGATGGCTGAGCATATGAGGCTCTATGTTGGAAACAATCCGCAATCAGCTATGGATAACCCTGCTTTGAGATCGCCAGCACTGTTGGGATGGATGTTCTCCTGGTGAGCAGCGGAATACTGGGGGTGTCCCAACTTTTGGTCTCTTCCCGATCCACAATAACAGATGTAGGCTCAAATGAATCACATTCAGGGAAGGAAAAGAGAGCCACCCATAGTGTAATTCCGTTTGACTTTTATTAAAAAAACAATAGTAGAAACTTACAGTTTAAAATCGATGTGGAACACTAAAAACAAATCCGCCGGCCGGTCGGATACTGGAGCCCGTCCTCCTGAGCGTGGTGATGTCACTGCGCGCCTTCCCAGACCAGTTTCAACACAGTTGTCATCATTATTCTACCAATAATTGACGATGGAGGTACATTGTGAGATAATTTATTCTTTATTTTTTTATTAAAAGACAACAACTGTGTGTGTGTTTTTTTCACTGCTTACATTCACATGGGGAGTGGTATCTGGGAGGGCCCTTTATTGTGAAATGGGGCTTCCATATTCTGATAATCCACCCGCTGACCACCACCAGGCTAGGGTTGTGGGGAAGAGGCCCTTGATCTTTTTAACAACGGGACAAGGTGCTTTGCAAGGTGGGTCCACATTGCATGATACCCCCCAATGTTGAGAACATTTGGCCTGGTTTGGTTCAGGATAAGAGTCTGTCCTTTTCTGAACAACCTAAAGTATGTATTGGTGCACAAAGAGCAGAGATGTCTGACTTTGCTGCAGCAGCAGCAAATGTTGCTTATATTGATAGAAGAATGGAAAAGAAGAGGTGAAGGTCTTCAATTCTGTTGAAGATTTTTGATTTTGCCCTTCTCTCCCTATCTTCATAGTGGCAGTAGTAGAGGGTCTTGGAGCAGGGGAAGTCTGCAAACCTCCCTGATCCACATTTCTGCATCAAAGATTGTCTCTCCTGCAGCCATATTGCTCCGCTGTGTGCGAGTACTTGGTAAGTATCCAGGGGAGTGACTTATTAACAGGCAGTGGAAAATGCATCATACATGCATTTTCACATGCTTCCATTGACTTCTATGGCCCTAAAAAAGAGAATAGATGAACACACACACAGTTACTAGCAATGTAATGGTTAATCATACCTTTCCAACACATATCTGAAAGGGTTAATTATGCACTTCAAACTGGGATCTCACCTTCCAGCAATGAAAGGGTTAATCCTGTCCAGTCACCATCTTCTAGCAATAAAAAAGTGTTAGCATGCGCAACCTGATCGCTATCTCTCCACTCAGTAGCCTCCTCACAGCACACATACCAGCCCCTCCTGTCGAGTCTGCAGCTTTCTCTCATACCAGCACACCTGGGGTAAGGCACAATCACCTCTGAGGCCAGCCACACCCCCTCCCTGAGTCCCAGCCAATCACTATAAGCCTCGCAGCAGGCTCCTCCTCGGGGTCAGGGGTGAGCAGTACACTGGGAAGCATCTGATCACTGCTGGAGGAGGAGGTTCCAATCTGTCCCTGGCATGTTCTGCAGCCCCCCCCCCACCCCCACGGTGCGCCCTTTGCGACCCCAGTAGTTCCGCCACTGGGTCAGATACATGTTTTATATTTCCCAGATTTCATATATTGAGGTTGGGTTGTTTGGGGCACAATATTTGTAGCATATTTTGTGTTGGCTGAAGCACCTTGGTATATGCGTATCACGAATACAGTAAGTAGACACAGGTTTTATTTTACCATACCATTAAGCCCCCCTCACTGTTAGTGCATTGGAGGCTTCAGGGGTGCCCCGGTCCTTCACAACCCTTGCGACCCTACTCCCATCAACTGTTGTCTTTACCTGTTAAGAGCTTCTGAATTGAAAAGTCATTCTGCAAAAAATTGTACAAATTAATGAAAGAGTATATAAATCCAAAAACAAATAAATAATAGATTACAGATTACCAGTCATTAGATGTGATGTGAACATTTTCTTTTGCGGGCATTCTTCTAAATGCGAGCAGTGTACCTGTATTCGACCTGGTATCATCCTTATGCAGTCCTAAAGCACAAGGAGCTAATTAGTTTATGTACTGACAAGGGCTCTGGGGAAGTGGGTTGAATGATGCTTGCCAACTTGTGGCAGAAAAAAAGTACTATTAGCAAAATCTAGTTTGTTGTTTTATTTATTTTTATCTTTATACTTATGGTTGGAATTCAGCCTAAATGAAATAGCCAAAATGTTTTCTCTCTTCTAGTATACTGTACTTTTTACTGTTAATGCATCCTCATAATTGATACTTGTAAGCAGTGGTATGTGATGACTAGAAGACATTAAAATCACACAAATTCATGATCAAAAACAGCCTATTTACAGAATAATAGTATCATCTAGGAATGCTTTCTTCATACCATATATTAATTGCAATAAAAATAGAATACAAATTAAACATAAGTGATTCTGCACAAGTTATAGGTGTGAAAACCATTACTCTAGATTTTAAATAACTGATAAAATTATTTCACATTTTTTAATCTTGAAAAGTATTCAAGCCTACAATAGTATGTTTTATGTTTGAATGTATCAGCATGTGCAATACAGTGGTGCATTGGACAGACCTATAGTCAAGAAGGCAAATTTGAGAAGTTGAACTGCATCAGAATCTGGATCTAAAGGCTTGTTTACACTTGCTTCAAAATATGGCATTGGACATGTGTTTAAAGGGCTCTGAAAGCCAATCAAAGCACATATCACTAAATAAAATGGTAGCCTTACAGTCCTGTTTACATGTTGCATTTGGTTTGCTTTGCTTCGCTTCAAAAATTATACCCAATGTCGCTTTCGTGGTGCTTCAAAGCATCTCCAAAGCCTCCACAGAAGTCTATGACAAAGCTCACTAGCAGCACCTGCACCTTTTGAGAGGCTTTTATTTAGCTTTATTTTGGAGGTATTGCAGGCATAAGATATCTCAAGATGCACTGGGAAACCAACAAGTGAACCAAGAAGGGGTCATCAGTAGAGTTGAGCGGACACTTGGATGTTCGGGTTCGAGGGGTTCGGCCGAACTTTGCAAAAAAGTTCGAGTTCGGGACCGAACTTGACTCGAACTTGACCCCGAACCTGTTATATCCTCTGAGTTGTGAGAGACACAAGACTCTGGTCTGGGACAATGGATGTTTATTTCAGTACTCACTGTACACTGCAACATGCATCTCAGGACAGTACATCTCATTATGCTTCCTTACATGTGCTCTAAGATGGCTACTATGCCCCTTGACCCTTGTCATCACTCCTGGGTGGAGCCAGCCTTAAAGTGACAGTACATGTGGAACCCTTCAGGTATAACACCTTCCATCCATCCCTAAAAAAAAAACAAATTACAACAAAACAAGAAAAGGCACAAAACATTAACTAATAACTGTCCAATAACAGTCCTCCAAACACAGGAGATTCCTGCATCCAGATGTGAAACCAAGCTTCCAGGGACAGTTGCGGGGATACAATGTCATCGGATCACTTTTGGCGCCCACGTCGAAAGTCTCGTAACGGGTCTTGAAGCTGAAACCGGTCAGGAGGGTGACGGTGTCGTTGAGGGCGGGCACCCAGCGACTCGGGACCGGAGGAAACAGGGCTGGCCGGAATCGGCCCCGGCGGGGCCAAGAACGGATCCACCAGCTCAGTGGGTGAACAGACCTCCGGACCAGGGCTGGAGGGCTCTGTTGGAGCTGACTGCAAAAGTTCAGAGTCCCCCCAATCATCAGTCCCCGTGCATTCTGATCCGCTGGGAGCAGTTCCTTGCGACACTGGTGGTTCTGCTGGCGTCAGGGATTCGGGCAGTTGAAACCGAGGACGCAGTTGGTCCGCATGCCGTCTGCAAATGGAACCATCTTCCAGGCAGACCCTATACATCTTGGGTCCCAAAGTCTCTGCAATGACAGCAGGAAGCCAACGGGTGTTGGAAGCCCCATAAGATCGGGCCCATACCGTTTGTTGGGCTGTGAATCGGGGGAGCTCATGGTGTTTGACCATCTTGTCTTGGGACTGCAGTACATGTTCCTGGACTGTTTGAGGGCGGAGCATGTCCAAAACAGTCCATGGCTGCCGACCCAGAAGGAGTTCTGCTGGAGTTTTCCCGGTGGTTGCATGTGGTGTGTTTCTGTAAGCAGAAAGGAAGGAGTCCAGCTGCTGGGGTGACAGGGACTGTTGTTTACTTGCAGCCACTGTAGCTTTGAAATAGCGTTTAAAAGTCTGCACAAACCGTTCTGCTTGACCATTTGTAGCCGGGTGGTAGGGTGCGGTCAACTTGTGCTTGATGTTGTGGGCAGCCAGGAAACGCTGAAACTCCTGACTGGTGAATTGTGCACCGTTGTCTGTAACGATTTCTCTGGGGTATCCAAACGTAGCAGCGAGATGTAACAGTATGGAAACCGTTGCCTTAGTCGTTGGCTGAGTAACAGGAATTACCTCAGGCCACTTTGAATTGGCGTCCACTATGATCAAGAAGGTATGTCCTCTGATCGGGCCTGCAAAGTCCAAGTGTAGGCGAAACCAAGGCACCGTGGGCCAAGTCCAGGGCTGGACGCACCCTCGAGGAGGGTCTTTTGCAGTTTGTGCACATCCAGCACAAGCATTCACATATGTCGTGATATCTGAGTCTAGGTTTGGCCACCACACATAGCCTCGGGCCTTTTGTTTCATACGTGTGCCCCCCGGGATGACCAGTATGTAGCAAGTCCAGAATGTGTCTCCGGAGGGTCTGTGGAATGATCACTCGGTCTCCCCATAAAACACAGTTGCCAGCCACAGTTAATTCCATACGCCTACGGAAATAAGGTTCATAATCCTGTGTGACGGTTACAGGCCAACCGGACCGTACCCAAGAGAGTATTGTTTTCAGAAAGGTATCCTTGGCTGTATGGGCTGCTATCTCCCAGAAGACAAGAAGGACAGGTTGGTGTAACGACAACTCTTGACCGGTGGAGAAGAGTCCATCGACCTCCCTGTCAGTCGGGACATTGCGTCCGCATTAGCATTGGCATCATGACCACGATACTGGATTTTGTAGCTGTATGCTCCCAAGAATAGGGCATAGCGTTGGAGGCGGGCCGCAGTAGTCTGAGAGATGCCTTTGTCAGGGCTAAAGATCTGAAGGAGTGGTTTATGGTCTGTCAGTATGGTGAATTCCCTACCATACAGGTAAAGATGAAACTTCTTAATTGCCCATATCAGTGCAAGAG